>APFE030214509.1:0-24867 GCA_000404065.3 Pinus taeda
AATGGACTTCTCTTTGTTCCAATGTGTTATTTGTATGTGCAAGTGATGGGACACCTTTCATCAGAATAACGTTAAGGAAGATCACGATAGTGGGTTGACATTTATCAATTCTAGAAATATGTGGAATGAAGCTAGGGAGCCTTATGTTTTCCCAAAACACTAAAACTAGGTGTTTCTTTACCCATATGTGTTGGATAGGGATTGGTGATTTGCATTAAGACACGACCCTAGATCATAACATATTTTTGAGAACAATAGTGTTTTCATGCTAAGCAAGGAAGATAATCAAGGTGATGAAAATAGAGAGTGGTATGTACTTGTGTGATTTCATCATTTTTCTATCATTGTATGTTTTTGTTTTCTTTATTTCACTAATGATATTTTTTATTTTATTCGTCTTGTTGGTATTTACTATAATTGGTAATGTTCACAAACGTTTTACATGTTTTTTTGTAGTGGAAACATTTTTACACTTAAAACTAAGTATTTCCAATTGTGTATAATATCTATGATAATCAGGATTCAAGGTCACAATCCTTGTCAAATAGGAAAATGAGAAGAATATAACCAAAGTGAGAAAATGGTGAATTTAAAAACTCTTGAGTTGTGTTATATTCTTTCCACGACTACCCCAAGCGTGAGAGGGTGGTAGCCCCCCCTTACATTGCATTAGGCATTGTCAGGTGGTCACAGGGGGGTGGCTACCCCCCTTTCAGGAGGTAAGCAAGGGGGTGGTAGCCCCCCACACGGGGTCCAGGGCAGCACCCCTCGAAAAAAAAATTGGACCCTATATTAGGTGGGTGAACCTACCTATGGTTTTGTTCATGGATTTCACACATGGTTTTGGGCACGATGATTTTCAGTCCATGGTATTTTATAGACCTGGTCAAGGGAACTACGGTTATGTTCTAATCCAGGGTTTATGGATGCTTCAACATGTATATATATGTATTTTAACATTCAAAGGAACATAATGAAAAATCAATTTGGTAGTCCTGGTTTTGGGATCCAAAGGAAAATCTCTGTGTATATTTGTTTTATGTTTTATGCTCTCGCCATTGTTTATTTTTTGTTTTTAAAATTCGTATGTAGGTAATTTCTGTATGGGCTTAAAACCTACAAAAACAACATTGAAGATTTATTCTCGATTTAGATACTTATTGGTTTATTAATTAGTTCACATGTTTTTTCTTCTTGTTTAGCTCAAAATAAATATAAATCATGTAGTGATAACTCTAAAAGGACTTTAACAATGAAAAAATTGTGTATTAATATGTAAGATTAAATTCTTGACATGAGAAGTAAATTCATGTATACTATATATAAATTATAGGTCTTGCAACATTATGTGAACTAAAAGGAGGTCTTATGCATGTATAAAATGTTGAATACATCTTTTTATGGACTATATGAGAAACAAATGGGCTTACATGGATGTATGAGAGGTTTTAATTTTTTTTCTTCATGGATAATGGAACAATTTTGACTTTTCTATTCAGTGGTAATTATAAATAAAAGCTACCCATGGGGCTTTGGATTGATGGTGAATGGGTGCACTATTAAGGCACTCCTTGCGATAGGTCATTGGTTCAAATCCCCCGTGGGTGCTTACCTACCAAAAAAAAAATATAAATAAAAGTTGAATTAATAAACATTTTATGGCTAAGAATTAAATGAGAAATAATGTGATGGTGATTAAGAGGTATTTTTTTTACTTTCTAATAGACTTGGCAATGCATTTTTCTTTCCTATTTAGATTATGTAAAATAAATATCTATTTTTATGTATTTATAAGTAAATTGTTTAAAGTAGACATGTCTTTATCATTGTGAACATGATGTAATATTAGCTAGGATAAATGTGAAAACATGAATTTTAGTGACTATCTCATGATAATCATGTGGAAAAGATAACATTTCTTGAGTTGTTCATTAAGAAATAACCAAATATATTATTTGTCAAAAGTTAAAATCTAAAATAGTATGATTTTTGTATTATAGAACTCATATTTATTATTAAAAAGAGTTATATTTAAACAAGTACAATAGCAAATAAAAAACCAAAATTTTATATCTTTATTACTAGAAAAAAGTTCTCTTGTCTCTTTAAGGGAGGACTTCCAATAGAGCAAATCCCCAACTACAAGTAATTTCACAAGCCTTATTTTACATTTCTTGATCCTCTTCTTAGAAGAGAAATTTTAAATTTAAGTAAGGGGTTGATAATATAAATTAAGTTTCTAAAATCCCTAACTTAATGGTACATAAATTTTATAAAATATAATTTTTAGTTATATTAATCTAAATTATTAATAATAAATTAGACTAAGTTTTTTAAATTTAATATAGATGAATTTATCAACCAAATGAATATAACTTATTTGACTTAATTATTACTATATTATTTTATTTAAATTGAATAAGTACTACATTTTGTTTATTAGGAACTAGCTAAATTATTTACCTTAATTATTTTTGTTGTTAGTATTTAAATTTTTTCAATTAATTAGAATGATATGAGAACTATCTAAGCATAGAAAAATATTTTCGTAATTTTATAATCATAGTTTCAACCATACAAAACTTTATTATTTTATAAAAATATCTTTGCATTTTTTTAAAAGTAAGTCATTTTGCATGCAATTTCATATATATAATTTTGATATAAGTTCACCAACACATAATTTATAATAAATATTATTTCATAAAAATAAACATCATGATGATAACCATCTAACAAACATAAACATCATCTATGATACACATTCAAATTTACTACCATCATCTAATTATATACACCTCTAACACATATAAACGTCATTAGCTAGCACACAAATCTAATAACTTAGTAGGGCATCATCATCGGGATCACATCTAACAAAACAAAATCAATGTAATCTAGCATCATCACCACACACATCCTCAAATTAATATACATCTAATGTCAAACCACTGTTATCACATACACATATATCTACATGCACATTAAATGAACATATCTAACATGAGCTAACAATATACACATCAACGCCAACATATAAATTAAGTACATCAACATGAACAAAAAAATGCACCACATCTATATAAATACAAGTCAAATAACTGCAATCAAATATATGATATAATAGACATAGTAGTGCCAGCCTAGTCTACAGCAGAAGAATATGGATGGTCAACTATTGCCTCAACATCTGTCGAACTCTGAGGTGGAGGAGGAGTTGGTTGGTCTACTATGTCAAGAGAAACATAAGGCACATCCTCTAGCTTTTGTATCTAATGATCAGATGAATGAGGAGGAGGTGGACTACCAGAAGAATCACCGACACCCTGACCATGATCTGATGGGGTAGTACTACTAGAAGCATCATGATGACCACCATCATCATCATGATCCGATGGGGTAGCACAACGTGAAGGCTCATATGATGTACCTAGTGTTGCATGCCCTGCATCCTTAATCGTTGTCAATAACATACCAGCTCTAACGATATGATGAATAAGAGTCATCATCTCGCACATACAACCCTTATAGAGATCCACGAACCTAGGATTTTAACTAATGTCTAGAGCCCTCATAGGGCAGACTCCCTCCTCAACCAATACTTTGGAAAATTTGTCATTGTAGTCCATTTGAAATTTCAGACCAGCCCTATGGGCCTAGACACCCATACCCCCTAAGGATGTGCCTCACCGTCTTGGACCTCGCCCATCTCCTCATCTACTCCATCCAATGGAGGAGGAGGCATGTCCCCAAGGAATGTGTCGATGTCTACAAAATATATAGTACATAACAATAATTAGACAATGTCATTAAATAATTCAATAAAACAAGTTAAATACCATGCTATAATAAATTTTATTCTAATTAATTAAAATAATAAAATGAAAGTGGATTAATTTAAATAAAACACTAATATTACCTATATCAGTTGCAATCTCATCCATTGTGAAGAGAATATTGGGAAATTGTCTCCAGTCAATACCCACGTATGGAAATGACAACAAGATAAACGCATGGCCATCCTCACTGGTTAGTAGCACCAGTGTCTAGGTAGAAATCCTCGATGGATACTTCAACAGACCCCTTTTGGCCATCATCTAGCTCCACATGCACATCCAGACCTCTATCATTAGCCTAGGAGGGCGATGGTAAAATATATTCCTCATCTTTAAAAACCTCTCAAAAAGTAAACAAAAAAAAATTAAAGCAAAAGGGAATCTCATCATCACATGTATCATCACACAACATCTATCTAAAGCCATATAAAATTGCCTCAAAAAAATGGTAGACCATCCGATACATTGTGGTGCCTGAATAAATGAATCAAAATAATACAAAAGAGGGAAAATAATGTGTTTCTTGTCACTATTAAAGTGTGGAATGGTGGTGACTAATAATGAGAAGCACCTAACCTCCTATGCAACAAAATAATGAATTTGTAGTTGTCCACGATGCACCTGAAAATATGTTGGATGGACAACATGAGGCCCAACATTTCTCTGAGAGTAAGCAAGTTGAATCTCTGCTGAAACAACATTAGGGAACTAGGGAAATTCCTCCCCTCTCCTAGATAGGCTAGTGATAGAATATATGTCCTCCTCAAAGTGCCTATACCATGCCTAAGGACCGAAACAGAAACCCTGCTCCTCGACACTCCATCAGCATATCAGATGCACCAACAAGATAGAGTGCACCTTCATGGATGTATCCTCCTCATGGTACTTGAGGACACCAACACTCCTCAAGAGTGCTCAGGTCATTGCGCTAATTGTAACGCCCTCATCCCACATTTACCCAAGTTAACCAGTTCGCTTGGATAAACATGTGATGAGAGGTAACAATGATGTGATTCAACTCCCCATGTACAATTAAGGAAGTGGAATCGACTAAATAAAACCATTTTGATCTTCCACACATGCTACAGAACCTTCAAAAGCCAACCAAGCCTTCCAGGTGACCAACCCCTAAGACAACTTGACATTTCACTGATCTTGACCCTCATCTGCTCCCATGACAAGCCATGCATGTGATTTAGGCCTTCCAATCACTCCCACACCAAGGCACACCAACAGATGTGGACTTTGTCAGTCAGTTCTAAGCCAACAATCCTAGATTTTGTGCTAGTTTTTTAGGGCCAGGGGTTAGGCCACTTCCCAGAACTTCATGAAACTTTCAGAAATGATAAATAATAATGGGACAAGGCTATTAATGCAATATTTGGTATAGGTACTTGATTTGGCCCCTACTAGCCATGATAAACATTTCCTCAAACACGTCACAAATATGGAATTTACAAGTCATAACAACATATATGAACATAAGGGTCTCATACTTATCTGAGATTCATAAAGAAGAACTGTAGCCTTATCACAATAGTTTCATTATCATCCGTTAGGTCATATATTCATTGTACATTCATTTTCAAATCAAAACACGATGAGATCCATACATCAAGTCTATCATAAAACATACTCATAACCAACATATAACCAATAGAAATAAAAAGGATATAACAACCATAAAATCCACATATAAGCCAAAACATTTACACATGAAATGCCAAGGAGAAGGAGCTCTTATTAATGAATGAAAAAGCCAACCAGGATTGGGACTTCCCTGAACCACCTAAACATATATTAGCTGAACCAAATATTTTTTTCAGCCAATCACCCCCATGCCATATTCCAAGCATGAATGTGGGACTTACAACAAAACCAACCAAGGCTTCTCGAGGCCAAAACACCTCAACCCTCAACAATAGAACCAGGATTTACTATAATCCCAACTAGATCACTAGGCCCTAAACAAGCATGGATGCCTTCAAATATCTCCACCTAAATCGTGAGGAATTTGTCCGTTTCAACCTCTCATATTTACCATGTATCTTGCCATTATCGGTCAAGAGATTCCTAGGCCTACGAGGTCTCCATGTTCTGTACTTTACCATGTATCCCACCATTATCGGTTAAGAGATTCCTAAGCCCAATCAAGTGTATTCACTACTGAGATTTACCATGTATCACCATTCACTAGTTAAGGGATTCCTATGCTGAATAGAAGTGTTCACATCTATGCTTTACTATGTATCCCATCCCAATATTCCTAGGCCTTGTGAATAATCTTGAGACCACCCCACTCAGCTTCAATTCCATCTCACAATCCAGATCAACCAAATACAAGAGAACCCACCACACCATGGATATCTAGAAATGGAAAGGCAAGGCTGAAGAACATTGTTACACCTGGCGAACCCATCCTAAAAACACACATGCATGTACCATGCATGCCACATCTCGCAAGGAAATCACACATGAAAAATAATACCTACAAGTAATATCATTGTAGCTGCTTGATCCTGCTCTTCCTTGCTTGATCTTTTCTTCTCTTTTTCTTCTTTGTCCTTTCTTTTCTTCCTTTGATCCAATGCTAGAGTGCTCCAAGAATGATCTAAGTGTCCAAGAGTGAGAGAGAGAGCTCCAAAATTGAACTGACAAAAAGGTTACCAACTGATGCTCAGAAGCCTTTTTATTAATGAGGCCTCTAATTTCTTCAATTTTCCATTATTTTCCTTCAATTCCACCCTCTCATGCAACCTGTGACCTTTCACCTTCTTTTACTCTTAATTTCCTTTATTTTCATAAGTAAAATACCAATTAATGCCTCTATTCTTTTCAAATCCTTTTCCATTTCCTTTCCCAATTTCCTCTTAACTATAACAACCAAAATGAACACCCTCTAGGATGTTTTGCCCAAAATTCAGCTTGGAATACTTGTCCCATGACCTTGGTCTTATATTTTCATACACAAATTTTTAACTGGGTTTGTTACACTAATAGGGCGAGGGTATAAATCACTATCCCTTTCTTGGGCCTCCCATGGTTAAACTACATTGTATTGGTCCACCATTTTCTCTTGCTCCCTCTGTTGATGTCTCTACTACATGATTGACATATGAAATATACCAGCCTCATACATAAAACATAACTTTTTTTATTAAATGCAAAATTTATTTATAAATATGTAAACATAACTTTCAATTAAAAAAAATCCCTCATGCACCCAAAAAACAGTGATGCACCAACTGTGGTGCATTATCAAACACAACCACACCAGATACAGTGTGCACATACATATGATGCATTGTTGTTCGTTCACATATTTAAATTGTCATCATGGTGCATCTCAAACTTATGTACTGGTGCACACATATAACATTTTCGCACGGTATGGAACATTCAGGTTATCAAATACACCAAGCTATATTTTTTAATATTATTTTTATAGTGTGTTTGGTAAATATATATATGCACTTGATATAACCTAAAAATGTATGCACTGACATATAATTTATAGATTTTCTTAGTGTGTATTAATTTATGCAACACACTGCAAAAAGATTGGTGTGTTATGTTTACACACCAAATGACGGTGCACCCTGTAGATTTAGAGGGTGCACCTCTATCGGTTCGAGCCAAAGATATCAAGCACATCACACATGATTTTTTTTTTAAACAGTGGATTTTTTTAGCTAATTTACAATTCTAATCTACTAAAAAATTAAATGAGAGAGAAATATACACGTTACCTAGACATTTGTTTCTCGAGGAGGTATTGTTGACACATAATTGAGAAAAAAAAATTCATCACCATTGGAGAAAATTGGAAAGGCATGCATAGAGCACATTACATAAGGATGTTGAGAAAGAGAAGCACCAACTCAGGGCGCTTTCATGAGGCAAGAGTGGCACTAATGCTCCAGATCTCTCCAACATTGTATAATGTCAAAATGAAATTTATGGCAGGGAGGCTTTGTTTATTTAACCCTCCTCTAGTATGTTATTATAACAGCACCAGTGCATCAGATATCCAAGACCATTGTAGATTGTATTCTTGTACTCCTCCTTTTCTCCTAACCTTTGAAATTTTTAATCAAAATGTACACAATTGTCTAGTGGATTCAAGGGCCTCATCAAATGTTATGCCCTTCTTAGTCGCTGAAAAATTAAATATTTCTCCCATACATTCCACTACCCAAATTATGCATCTTGACAGGTCAAGTGTCAAAGTACTTGGAGATATTAAATATGTGCTTATAATAATTGCATCCAATCCTAAAAAAATTTAAATCATTGATATTTTTGTCACAAACATCCTTGAATATTATGGTTTGTTACTTAGGAGATTGGTATGAAAAAATTAATGCATATTTCTCAACTAATTGGTCACATCTATGGATATAATTAAATGGAAGAAATAATAATATCAAAGTAGAAAGAGAAAAACACATCAAACATACTGTAATTGATCATGAAGAAACTATTGAACCAGTTATGTTTTCTCACACTTCGTTGGATAATTACTCTTTTGGTACCACCATGGATAATTATGCATTGAAGGAGTTTGTTATTCTAGAATCAGAAGTTGAAAGTATGAATTTTCTTACTGTACCTTTCTTGGGTTGAAAGAAAATATTATATTATATTTCTTCTTCTTCTATTTTATCTAATGATGTAAATATTGATTTCTGGAATTTATACTTTAATGGTTCCAAATCAACATAAGGCATCGATGTCATTTGTGTTTCACTGTATCTACAAGGTAATGCATTTCTTCTTTCATGTAGACTTAACTTTCAATGCACCAACATTATTGTAGAGTATGAAGCCTTGTTTCAAGGGATTCAAAAAGCTATTGAGATGGAAGTTAATAAAATCAAAGTTTTAGGTGATTTAGAGATAATTGTTAGATAATGTAATAAAACCATACACTATGTCTCTAATCATTTAAAAAATTACAGGAAAGAGATGTGGAATCTAGCCCAAAATTTTGATAGTTTTGAGTTAAATTCAATACCTCATTCACAAAACAATGATACTAACATTTTGGCTAATGTTTCTTCAAGGCTTCTTCCAGTTGAGAAATTTTCACCTAAAAATTTATCTATAGAAATCCTTTTTAGGCCATTGTCCCAACAACATCTCTAATTGGAGAGTTTTTATGATGATGACCAATTAAGATATTTTGTAACTATGGAAGATCCTTTCAAAGGATCAATAAAAAAACAAGGTCGACATATTTTCCAATTAAATTCAGATTTCTATTCAACTCGAAAATTTGTATGATTTTTAGAATAAGTTCAAAGGAAGTACTAATTGTAAAACCAATAGTTCCTACATGCAATATGAGGTTGTAAATTTAGGAGCTGATAGAAATCCAAAAAATTGTTCATTTGGGAATAAATTATACTATTATTGAAGGCACATAATTTATCAAGTTTTTTAAAGAATACAATGATGATTTCGCATGTACATATGATGACTTGAATGTATATAACACCAAGATTATTCAATGTGTTATCCCAATAAAACCAGACATTAAACCATAGCAACAAAATCTTAGGAAGATGCATCCTAGATTGGAAGGTCAAATCAAAGATGAATTGAATAAACTTTTAAAGGCTAGAATGGATTTCAAATTTTAGTTCCAATTTAGAAGAATAATGGGTACATATGGATTTGTATTGATTTTCGAAATATTAACAAATAATTAAAAAAAGATAATTGTGTTGTTCCTCCTATGGAACAAATCTTACAATTTGTTGTTGGTTTCGAAATATTTTCCTTACTATTTGGATTCTCTCGTTATAGCCAAGTCCTTGTAACACCAAAATATCAAAGAAAAACAAATTTTCGCACCAAATGGGGCATTTATGCTTATCAAAAGATACCTTTGTTCTAATAAATGCAGGAGAAACTTTTCAACAAGCAATGTATTTTTCTTTTAACAAGCTCATTAAGAATTTTATGGTAGTGTACTTGGATGATAGAACTATTTATTCAAAGAATAGTGAACAACATGTTGATCATTTGAGAAAGATATTTGATAGATGTTGCAAATACAGTATATCTTTAAATCCTAAGAAACCCATTTTTCTTCATTACCAAAGGTAAACTGCTTGGATTTATAGTTTCTAAAATAGGGATTGTAATTGATTCCAATAAAATTAAAGCAAATTTTGTAGATTTCTCCTCCCCACAACAAAAATACTTTGTAATATTTTCTTGGGAAGATTAATTTTGTTAGGAGGTTCATCCATGGATTTGCAGATATTGTGATACCTATGCAAGATATGATTAAAAAGGATCACATTTTTAAATGTGGCACAATAGAGAGATTCTTTTAAAAATATTAAAGAGGCTATTCTTGTTGATCCTACACTAATTAGTCCTCATTTTGATAGATAACTTTTATTATACGCTTTTGCATCTGATGTCTACTATGCAATAGTCGTTACTCAAAAGAACATTGATGATGTTGAAATACTTATCTCATTCATGACTTATGGATTTCAAGGGTTTGAATTAAATTATCTTGATATAGATAAGCAAGCATATGAAATTTATAAATCGCATACCAAAGTCATAATCCCTAACCCTGTTGTGTGGAATTTATTGGTATAGAAATACTTGGGAGAAAAATGAACAAATTGGACGACTACACTCCAAAAATATGATTTTGAAATTAAACTGACGAAGTTCATAAGAGGACAATGTTTATGCAAGTTATCAGTTGATTCAAAAGGTTATCATTCATATGAAGAAGAAAGTTCCCATTCAAATCTAGAAGAATATTTGTATAATGATTTTGATGTAAGCCAAGAGAAAATACTCTATGTCCATGTACCCATAGACACTTGGTACTACGATACTAGGTATTTTTTAACACATGGATCTACACCTAAGAAAAAACACGATTTAAGGTTAAAATGTGTTAAATATCAACTCATTGATGGTGTTCCTTTTATGAAGAATTATGATGATGTTTTACTAAAACTCTTAGATAAATATGATGCAGAAAATGTATTGAGTGAATTACATGATGGACCTATTGGAGGACATTTCGGTGGAGAGACCACTGCACACAATATTCTTTGAGTAAGTTATTATTGGCCAACTGTCTTCAAATATTCTTATGCACATGTAAGAAGATGTAAAACATGTCAAACAACTTCTAGAAAAGAGAAAAGACCACCTCTTCCTCTTCAATGTGGAGATTGAAAGACCTTTTAAACAATGGGGTTTTGACATTATTGGTGAGATTAATCCAAATTCTTCAAAATTGCATTAATATATTCTCATTGCCACAGACTATTTCACCAGGTGGACTAAATTAATCACATTGAACAAGGTTAATGATGAACATGTGATATCGTTTCTCAAGAGAAATATAATTTACAGGTTTGGTGTTCCTTCGTCTTTTGTATTCAACAACACCTATGTATTTTTCGTCTCTAAGGATGACTAAATTTTGTTTGGATAAAGGTATTAAAATTAATTTTTTCGCCAATTATTACCCTCAGGGTAATCGATTAGTAGAATCGACTAATAACAAATTGATCCAAATATTAAATAAAACAGTTCAAAACCATCAAAGAAACTGGCATAATCAATTATCCAATGCTTTGTGGGCTGACAGAGTAACTCCAAAGTGAGCATTGGGAAATTCTCCTTACTTCCGTGTACAATGGCAAGGAAGCTATTGTACCTCCAAATATTTCTCTTCCATCTATGCAGTTAGCTCAAGCAGTAAATCACAATTTAATTAAATATATGGATGTGAGAACATATCCATTGTTAAAATTGGTGGACGGGAGACAAAAGAATAAAGCAAGGTTTTATGAACATCAAAAAATCATCAAAAGATGGTTTGATAAACATTTAGCATCTGATAGATAATTTTCCATTGGTGATTTGGTTCTTAAGTGGGATAAAATCCATGAGGAGAAAGGAAGACACTCAAAATTCCAATGTATCTGGATTGGTCCTTTCCAAATCTCTTCAAAACTAGGTCCTTCCACATACATTTTGCAAACATTGGAAGGCAAGGTTGAAAATAAGCATGTGAATGGTAATATTTTGAAGAGATACTTTTCATGAAAATAAATCTTTTAACCATATATAAATAAATCACCTTTACTAAAAGAAGTAGGAGTCCTTAAATTTTTCTTTTCCTTATTTTTATTTTTTGTTTTTCATTTATGTACAAAAAAAATTACTTCATTTTTGTTGTATAATTTAACCAATGGTTACGTTTGTCAAGAAATGTACATTTCTCGGTTAAATATTTATTATTCAACTAAATTCAAAGGTAAATGATACAATAATATGAAATTATGAGAAGTCTATTATGCCTGTTATTACTTTAGATTTAAATAAAAAAATTTCATTAGTAAGAAAGTGCCTGATTGTTTACTTTTTGAAACAAGTGCTCCATCACTTTCACATTTAAAAATAGACTTAATTTTATAACTAATGGATAATAAATACAGAGTTAGGATTATTAATACATAATTTGTTTTATTAAATCAGCATACTCTCATATCACCCCACTCTTTTGATATCTTAAATTTGCAAAAGCAATACATTTATAGATTATGAAAAGGATACTTAAATAATCAAAGAGTTGAAAGGAATTTATAAAATTGAGGGAAATATAAGAAAAATCATCCATGTACTAAATAGGCTTGGTGGCAGCAGGTGAATTCTTTTATGATACCAAGGTAGTCTTCGTCTAGGTACTAAATAGGTCTATTGGTAGAGAAGCAATGTTGGTATTAAGAGATATGATGACAATATGAAGCAAATTATTTTGATAGTATTAAGGTTCAAAACTCAGTATTAAAAGTTTAGAATTGATTTACTTTATGTTTTAAGTTAATAAAAAAGTTCTATCAATTGGCTCTTATTTTAAAATGTTTTCATTTTTTTCACAAAATTACTTTTATTTGATTGTTTACTTTATTTTCAAAATATCATTACATAAATTTTGATGTCAAAAATGGGCCTAAAAACAAAAATTTACAACCAAAATAAACTTTATAAGAACCAACAGGATTCAAGATGATTATGTCAACCATGGGGGGTGATTCACCAATTTTTGAGTAAAAAGGTAAAAAGATAAAATAATAAAAAATTAATTTTTCAACTCATATTTTTTACTTATCTCCCTACAATTTTACTAAAATTTCAAGTGGTAGCACTCATTGGATGCATAATTTAATTCCTCATCCAAGGAGTACCCGTGTTGCATACTTTTGATGGACCCTGCTACATGAAAAATGAGAAATACATGAAAAAGAGTGATTGCAATCAAGTTTTTTCATTTATTTCTCATTTTTCATGTAGTAGGGTCCATCAAAAGTATGCAACATGGGTACTCCTTGGATGATGAATTAAATTATGCATCCAATAAGTGTTCCTGCTCAAAATTTGAGTAAACTACTAGGAGATAAGTTGAAAATACGAGTTGAAAAAAAATAGTTTTTTTCCCTCCAAATTTGATGAGGTAATCCAATCTTATTTTATTATTTCTAATATTATTTTATAATATTCCTTAGTAGGACCATCTTAGACCTCAAAATTTCTCCAATGCAAGTATTCATAGATTGATCATAATTTAGAAAAATATTATGAAGCCTTTATTTTTATTTGATTTTTAAATTATCGCTCGTAGAGATAATTGTTTCTTCCAATGTGTCATCATTTGTTGTTAGGCCTATAAAAACCCCCTTATTTTTACATTTCAAAAATTGGGGCCCTTCATTTTTCTTTAATTTTAAAAAATTACCTCAAAACAACATATTTATCATTGTTTAAACTTTGAAAAATAAACATTTTCAATAATAAATAGTTTAGGTGATGAAAACAATTTATGGGGGTCTATCATTTTTAAGTTCTGTCAATTCTTGATCCTGGACCTATGGGTTATGGCCCCACTATGCTTATGTTGCACACTTTGTCTCATGCATACATGCAACATCAATCCATCAAATAATTTCAATGGACCAATGCATCAAGCCATCAAAGCATCAACCCATGATTCACACACATAGAATGAAATAACACAAAAATCAAATTTCATTAATTTAATCATTATTTTATTATATGGTGCCTTGGCTAGACAAACATTCATTTTAGTGGTTGCCCTTAACACACACACACATTATATTAGAAAATTTCAATATCATGGATTATTTCAAGATCCACAATATTCCCCATAAAGCTCTCAATATGATCATCTCCACAAAGAACTTAACATGATCTTCTCCACAAAGCCCTCAATGAATTCCTAAGATCCTCATGGATATGATTTTTCATGCTTTTAATCTTTTACAAAATAGATATTACCTTGCTTTTGGTAATTGCACCTTCTGGAACTCATTCTTGTTGGTTTTCTTGGAGGATGGGTTGATGCTCCTTAATTAGACTCACAAGGTAAGGAAAGTTATGACCACCGAGTCATATGCATCTAGTCTTCTCATAACAACTTCAACTTGTGAGCTACAACATGCCTATGTAGTAAGAAGTATCCACCTTGCTACATGATACCTAACCAAACTTTCTCCTGAGTTTGGGCTTTCGGCATCTTCTCGGTTCTCTTGTCTAGAACCCTATGAGCATTCCTTGCTCTAGGCTACTACAAATCTTCTCACCTTCCTTGCTTGTCAACTTCACAGAGAAAACTAATCTCTTACCAGATCTTGAATCACTTATATCTTCTTCCACTGCTTCTCCTCCACATTATGCATAGGAATCTTTTGCACTCTGATACCACTTGATGAAAACGATTTATGGGGATCTATCATTTTCATGTTTTGTTGAATCTCACTCCTATACCTATGGATTATGACCCCACTATGTTTTTTTTGTGCACTTTGTCTCGTGCATGCATGAAATATCAATCCATCAAAAATTTCAATGAATCAATGCATCAAGCCATCAAAGCATCAACCCATGATTCATAAACATAGAATTACATAACACATAAATCAAATTTCATTAATTTAATAATATTTTATCATATGGCACATCGGCTAGCCATATATTTGCTCTAATGGCCACCCTTAATATACACACAAGTTTACAAATTATATTAGAAAATTACAATATCGTGGATTATTTCAATATCATGAATTATCTCAAGATCCATGATCTTCTCCATAAAGCTCTCAACATGATCCTCTCCATAAATAACTCAACATGATCTTCTCAACAAAGCCCTCAACAAATTCTTAATATCCCTCATGGATCTAATTTTTCATGCTTTTAACCCTTTAGAAAATAGGTGTTACCCTGATTTTTAAAAATTGCACCTTCTGGAACTCGTTCTTACTGATTTCTTAGAGGATAGGTCGATTCTCCTGAATCATTAGATTAGAAGTCGGAGGCCATAAACATGAAAATAATTTAAAATTTACTCTGACCCTTACTCTCGACCTCTTGACTGTCCTACATTTTGGATTTTGTGAGTCATATTTTGTTTGACTTTTGATAAGTACCAACCATTGAGCATCTCAATATCTTCGACTTTTGACCTCCCGACTAGCTCATTCATTTGTTTTGATTTTTATGTGATTGTCCTTATTCATTTTTTTTTATTTTAATAAATAACATCGAAGGTCGAGTATTCGATAAACCAATGTTTAATAAATTTTTAAGATAAAAATGAAACTCCGACCTCGTTACTAATAGAGTATTGCCTCGGTTTACGAGTCGTTAACAGTTGGTTTTCATGTCTGGTTTAATGGACATTAATGAACCAATACATCTTTTATAGGTTTTTTTTAATTATGTGTGATTTTTTTTATTAATTCACTGCTTTTTCTCTCGAGAAGTTGTTAAATGCTTGAAATTTGAGTTTTCTATGTTAAAAATTCTTAAGCTCTCTATGAATGTAACTTTTGATTTTATGTAGAAACAACAGTGAAAATTCATCAAGTTTTCTTTCTACTCATTAATATCAAGTTTGTGTTGAACCTTTTAATTTAAAATTGTTCAATTATTCTATTAAATTATTTTTTTAATTATTTTTTCTACTCTATTATAGGTTGTTTTAAAATGGTTAGGAAGGGAAAAACACATGCTTTCAGACATGGAATTCAAGAAATCAAAATGAAAATGAAAGCAATGGAAGCCCCAGGACTTGAAGATACCAATTGAACCCTTCCCTCATTTTGGATACGACTTACAGGACTGAAGATGTAGGTAAGCATTCGTGAGAAGAAAAAAATAGTTTCTTTGAAGAAAGAAAATGGGTAGAATTAGAAAAATCAGATGATGAATTTTCTTTAGATTATGAAGCAATTAGAAAAACATAATTGTAAAAAATTACAAATGGACCCAACATTTTCCCTACTATGATATGATAAGCTATATTTTAATGCATGTTAATGTTGAACCAACTCGTTCTATTTTTTACCATAGTTAGAATGTGATTGCCTCCTGGAAGCCTAGAGTTCTTAGTAATATTTATGAGTTAAATCCTCCTAAAATTATTCTAAAAAAAAGAAATTTAGATGAATTCCATGATAATGTTCTCAAGAAGAAAAACAAGGATTATAACTTAGTTATTAAAGAGTGGCTCCATTATCCTGAAATATGCAAAGTGAAAACAGGGAAAAGATCATCTAATAGCAATCCTCAAACCCCCTTTTAGATATATAGTCTGGACAATTTCTAGACTATATGGAAAACCCTAATTGAGAGAAATATTATAAGGCTGAATGGGTTCCTCTTATTTATGGCCTTCATAAACAATCAAAGAGATTCAATTGGGTAGACATTCTAGCTCAAAATATATCAAAAGCCATTAAAATATCCATAGATTCTCCTCCTAGGTTTAAATAGGGTTTTTATATGTCTCATTATCTCATGGGGATTTTCATGGCCTCAGTTCCATTTCCATTAATGGAATTGAGCTACTCTTTCAATCATCAATAGAATATAAAAGCTCATATTATTATCTTATGGGAAAGCTACTTTAAATGACACTTTTATGATATCTACAATAATATCATGATTCCTTTATTTGAGGTTTTATTTGGAGAATCTCCCCCTAGAATTAGCAAATATTTTCAGGAAGCCTTTTTTGAAATCAGAGATTGGTTTGTTGAAGAAAATTTTTCTTTTATTATGATTTATGGAAGTGAGGCAAGACCTCATGTATTTCCAAGATATATTCTTGATAGGATAGTTGTTAGAGAAATAGCCAATCATATAACACTCCATGGTCAAGCTAGAATGTTATATAAAATGGAAAACAAGGCATGGCCCAACGTTTCTACTAAATTTTGTCAAATTATGCTAAAATATAGAGGACATGTTGTAGTTGAAGCAAAGAAATTGCAAAAAAATTGGATGCACTCCTTATCCTACTTTAGATATGACCCCAAAAACGTTATTATATATCACTACAAATTGATAAGAATATCAAATTATTTTCAACATCAACAACCTTTGCTGACTATGTTTTTATTCATGCTGTTAACTTTGACCAACTAGCTCAAAGAGAAAATTTCATGGATACTTAAGAGAAGGACAAAGTTCAAAAGTTCAAGGAAGATACTTATGATTTTTGTCTTAAACAGAGGAGTCTCTATACTTTATTTCCTCTTGGAAAATTAAAATTATCTGAAAGTTTGACTTTCTAACTTGTTGATAATCCTTTAGAAACTTATTCTCCATTTATGTTAGAGAAAAATGTTCAAGTAACAAAATATCTAGTTTCATTTGATCTTTCCTCATTATTATCATCTTATGTTTCATCTAGTCTAACTAGAAAATAAAAGGAAAGAAGCGTACAAAAGCAAGTAGAAAAGTCTCAGAGCATAAAGAAAGAATTATATCAAGAACAAGATATTTCTATGGAAGAAAAAATGGTAATTGATGTTGAGTCACATGGAAAACTGGATCACCTAGATATTTCTACATGCATGGATGTTTCATAAGAAGAAATTCTTCAAAAATCAGCTGAAGTCAAATAATTGTTCAATATATTAACAAATAATTTCAACAAAGTCCAATGGAAATCACCCCACAAACTCAGAGAATTCACAAGGATATAGTTCAAGATGTTTCATAGACACCTAGATCCTCAATTGAAATTTCAAAAGATTGGTCACAGGGAATTTCACTGTCTCCTATTTCAAAAACCATTCCAGTTGATATGTTCTATTTTTAGACCATTATCTGAAGTTGAACCAGTCATTGAAATAATTCCTTCCTTAAGTGAGTACTACTTCAAATCTCAAAACAAATCAGTGGTTAAGAGGAACAAAAAAAGGAAACATGATGATTCTACGAAAATTGTTACAGAACTAAGTTGGGAAGATTTAGGTGATCACCATGAAAAGGATAAAGAGTCAAATCAAGTCCATGGTGTTGTCATGAATTATATTCAACATTTAGTTGATAATATTTCTTATATGTATATAAAAAGTTAGGATAAAATTAAAGAACTTGAAGCAAAAATAGAAACAAACAAATTCTTTGATGATGAAAAATGGCAGAAACACTCCATAATACTCAGAGAAGGCTTTTCTTTAACTATTTAACAGATAGAGCAAAAACCTAAGATTGATAATTCAAATTTGGAGCAGTTATGGAAAACAAAGTTGAATGATTTGACTACTCAGCATACTAAGGAGAATGAGGACTTGAAGATAGCTCAAGAAAATCAAATTCCAATCTTCAAAAAGGAACATGAATTTGTGCAGCAACAATTAAGTCCAAACCAAGAAATTGTTGTATGTATTAATTTCCTAAAACAATAGGTTCTTGATCTGAAAATGGCGCACTTAGGCTTCTTGTCCAACTTACAAGAACCTCTCCCACTTTCAAAGCTTAAATATTCCCAAGTCTTATTGATTAAGCAATGCGGAATTAAGAAATGCTTGAAAATATGGGTGTAGGCTTGTATTGATTTTTAACTGATTATATGCTTTAAAATCTACTATTTTTGCTAATATGTAAATGTGATCATAGTGATGTATTAATACATGTAACAGAAAATAAAGCAGCAATAAAAAATCACACAGAAACAACAATTTAATTAGGAGTTCACCCACAACTCTTGGGCTACATCTCCGTGAGCTCTAGTCAACTCAACTAGGCTCTCTAGGATTATGGTATAAGTCCTTCTTCTTTTTTACAAGCCCTTGGCTTAACTCCTATTATTTTACACAGAAATAGTGGGTTCATACACCATGTTATTCCCTGGCTCTTGAAGCTCTGGCTCTTGGCTCTTGGTTCTAGCTCTTTCGCTCTAACTCTGGCTCTTTGGCTCTGGCTCCTTTTGGCTCTCTATCAGTTCACAGCCCTCTTGGCTTTTCACTTGACTTCCAAGTGACTCCCTTGGCTGCCTTTTTTCTTATGTGCTACCTCTTTTTCCTTAGCTTCCTACTTTGGCTTTACTTTTAGCAACAAAAACCCAACAACAACCTTGGACAACCTACAGTCTCCTTCTGCTTTTATTGTTCTATGGATTTTAAGCCAAATCGGCATTGTTGGTTCATTTTCCCTCTTGGGCTCCCTGTCTTCCTGTTTTGGTCTGCTCAAATACCCTCTCTAAGCATTAGCAATCATTGCTAAACACCCTCAGGGATGGATGCCACCTATTCTGTAATGGAAAGGGCAATCGGCGCTTGAAATCCCCAAATTTTGGCATTCTCTGCTTACACAGGTAAATGTACTAACACGAGAAAATTCTGTAAAGAACATTGTTCCCTGGACCTCAAATCTTCATAATTGCACACTAAACTCCTATCAAGTCCACCCATAATCACTATCGCACGTCTCTTCGGCCCTGTTCCAACGTTTCCCTTTGTATTTTAAAAATACGTTAAAATATTGTAAATTCCTGTAGAAATGGCTTTATATCAGATTTGAAATGTTTATGGAATATCATTTTAAATTGTTATTGGGTCTAGCAATTGGATCGCATATATATATAATATAATATATATATATATATATATATATATATATATATATATATATATATATATTCTCCTCTGTAATGTGTCGATGCGACTTATCGCAATCGCATATCCCATCAGCCCGAGGTCTTGCCATGTGGCATGGTCTATGCCAACGCCAATTGCGATCTGCCAATATCAGCGATCATGGTATCACATCGGTCCAGTCCCATCACATGTTATGCCTTCGATTGCCTCCGCCTGTCACCACCAATTAGATATGCCGAGTAGATCTGGACCGTTGATTGGCCAGATCCGACGGCTCCTGTGCAGATTTAGTTTAAGCCTCCGACAAGCCTTATTTCCACCATTTCTTTAGATTTTTGGGTCCCGATAGTGTTATCCGATAAGTCTAAAACTTCTCCTTTTGTGATGGATTTTTGGATTTTTATAAGACTTGAAGATTTAGAGGGTTTTTAGGATCCCTTTCTAGGGGATTTTGCTCCTTTTTCCAAAGGATATAGGCAGCTTCATTTTATGATAACTTCTGCATCCTAAGTCAATTTTTACCCATTCAATTTGCAGTAACTTCAGAATGAGACGATCTCTACAATGGGGCTAGTTCCAAAAACTTCGTTGGACATTCATTTTCCTCAGTGAGGAACACTTAGACTGAGGAGCCTTATCCAAAATCCATTTTGGATCATGCCTTCCCGCTAAAAGAACTTTTGGTCTCCAAAATACTGATATATTGATCTGAACAGTAAATGAGAGTGACTCACCCTCTTCTTTCAGCCTCCCTACACTTGCCTTTGCATAGTGCCTCTGAACCAAAGTTTTTGACCACTTCCCTTCTTAGATGGGCTGGTCTTCCTGGGAAGAAATGTCTTCCTCCTTACCTTCCTGCAAAACCCCTGCTGAAAGGGTTATAGAAGGTGGTTTGAGCTTCTCTTCCTCAGTCATTGATCCAAGGTGGCTCAACAAAGGTGAAGTACACCTGCTTCACCAAAATTTCATTTGTACCTAATTGAAAGGTGGCCAACAACAACTGTTAATAACAATAGGCATACAAACAACAACTGGATGTACTAACTCCTACTTCAACAAAAGAAACATATGTCACATCCTGTGAACACCTCCATGTCTTCTATCGGCATATAAATGATGGACTAGATAACAAGCCCACAAAACATGCCTTTAAACAAATGACCCTTCAAGTCAAGCATGTAGAAAAATACCATCAGGACTCTTTTTCAAAAGATGAAATACTTCATCATTATCTTCATTTAGAGACCAAGTTAACTTCTCCCAAGTCAACATGGCATAACATGCATTTCAAAGCAATCAACCCTGCAAGTTAATTACACATACATGTTCAAAAACAAGGAAATCATCAACATCCTTGTGTTCATGCATCTCATGCTCATGCATGCATTTCATCCTTCAACTTTCACTTAAGTACATTGTACTTTCGAAGCTGAAATGAAATATAATGTATACACATCAATAGACATGAAATCTCAATCAGATAAGAACTCTAACCATTCCTTACCAATCCCTTTCAAATGTACTACCTTTGTCTGCACATCAGCAACATCATGTGAATCATTCTAAGACACATCATTCATGGAATCTTCACTTCCATTTCCGCCATCTTTTCTTTCCACTTTCTTCAGCTTTTGTAGAAGCACTGCTAGATTCAAATTCCAACATTTTGCAACAAGATGTCCTTGCTTATGGCAGTAAGTGCACTGCATGTGCATCCTCTTGACAACATGATTTGCCTTGTCCAATGGACCTTTTCCTTCTTTCTTATTTTCCTTCTTCTGCTTCCTGTATGTGGCCATTCTCTTCCAACATCTAGAAACATTATGGTTATCCAAACCAAAAAAGGAACATGCAATTCTTTTCCCATACATATGTGGAAATTTATCATGCTTTGCACAATCAAAAGGAAAATGTTTAGAACCAGATCTATACCTTTCTCTTTCACCTTTATTGCCTTCATGAGGAGGTGAATCAAATGAAGAAGTGGCTCCCTTTGGAACATCATCAATCTCTTCAAGGCTGTCAGAGTCTCCCCAACTCTCTGGTTCAAGTGTGTGCTTCTCAACACCTACATCCTGCAAATGATGTTTCAAGCTATTGCATTATTCCTGAATACAATCTTCATACTCTGTAATGCAACCTCTTCTTAAAGTTGTTTCAATGGCCTTCATGGCAGCCTTGGAACTTTCTCCATAAGCTTGTCCATAGCCAAGACCCAATTACTTAGGTGTTTCCTCAATCTTTATTGGCTCAACAATACCTTATGCATGTATACCCAAGCCTTTCCCTTCACAGCCCATCTTGGACATTAGCTTGGAACCTATGCCTCTAGTATGTTTTTCAAAAGAACCAATATAAGCATCCCTAGAGGAATTTGAAGACAAACTAGAATGGTTTACCTCTTCTTCAAGTTGATACTTGACTAAGGCTTCTTGGGAAACAAAGAGTTGTGTCTCCAACTCATGCTTCCCTTTCAAGTTCATATTTGCAATATGAAGTTGCCTCTCCATTTCCTGCAATTTGTCAGAAAGAAACTGCTTCTCTTCCTCCACGGAATTCAACTGTTCTCTAAGTCCGCTGATCTTCCTTCCATCCCATACATTTCTCTCACCATATCCATCATGGTGGACAATTTTTGCTTCATGTCCTCATCAAAGAATCTTGTGAAGAACATAGAATTTGAGGATCCACTTGTAGAAGTTGTCATTATGTCAATGAACAAAAAAACTTCAACAAGATAAATAAAGAGCTTATTCATCAACCTTTTGTAACAAACCTCTTGTGCTCCAAAGATTGCCTTGAGGTCCTTTGGGATAGAAGAATGCCTTCAGCCCTTCTTCCTTCTTGTCCTTCCCAGACTGAACTGAAAGTAGCCTTCCCTTCACCTCTGCAAACTCAGAAAATATTCAGTCTGCAAACAAGCATACAATCAATCAGACAATTGATCTTTTACTGCCCAAACACCTTTCAGACAAGCAATCTTTGCTCTGTCAATCAAACATTCTGATATAGCCTTCTCAAAGGTGTGGTTAATCAATCTTAAGCTCTGATACCACCTGATCTGAAAATGGGGCACTTAGGCTTCTTTTCCAACTTACAAGAACCTCTCCCACTTTGTTTAAATATTCCCAAGTCTTATTGATTAACCAATGCAGAATTAAGAAATGCTCGAAAATATGGGTGTAGGCTTGTATTGATTTTTAACTGATTATATGCTTTAAAATCTATTGTTTGTGCTGATATGTAAATGTGTTCACACTGATGTATAAATACATGTAACAGAAAATAAAGCAGTAATAAAAAATCACACAAAAATAGTAATTTGATTAGGAGTTCACCCACAACTCTTGGGCTACATCTTCGTGAGCTCTAGTCAACTCAACTAGGCTCTCTGGGATTATGGTATAAGTCCCTTTTTTTTACAAGCTCATGGCTTAACTCGTGCTATTTTACACAGAAACAGTGGGTTTAGACACCATGTTATTCCCTGGATCTTGAAGCTCTGGCTCTTGGGTCTGGCTCTTGGCTCTTGGCTTTGGCTCTTTGGCTCTAACTATGGCTCTTTTGCTCTGGCTCTGGTTCTTTGGCTCTGGCTCCTTTCAGCTCTCTATCAGTTTACAACCCTCTTGGATTTTCACTTAACTTCCAAGTGACTCCCTTGGCTACCTTTTTGCTTCTGTGTTGCCTCTTTTGCCTTAGCTTCCTGCTTTGGCTTTACTTTCAGCAACAAAAACCCAACAACAACCTCAACCAACCTACAGTCCCCTTCTGCTTCTGTCATTCTGTGGATTTTAAGCCAAATCAGTGTTGTTGGTTCATTTTCCCTCTCGGGCTCTCTGTCTTCCAGTTTTGGTCCAATCAAATCCCCTCCCTGAGCATTAGCAATCATTGCTAAACGTCCTCAGCGATTGATGCCACCTATTGTGTAACGGAAGGGGAAATCAGTGCTTGAAATCCCCAAATTTTGGCATTCTCTGCTTACACAAGTAAATGCACTAACACGGGAAAATTCCACAGAGCAAACTATTCCCTGGACTTCAAATTTTCATAATTGCTCCCTAAACTCCTATTCGGTCTGCCCATAATTGCTGTCGCAAGTCGCTTTGGCCCTGTTCCAAGATTTCCCTTTGTATTTTAAAAATACTTTAAAATATTGCAAAATCCCATAGTGATGGATTTATATCGGATTTGAAATGTTTATGGAATATTGTTTTAAAGTGCTATCGGATCTGGTGATTGGATCGCACATATATATATAGAGACAGAGACAGAGACAGAGACAGAGAGAGAGAGATATCCGCTCCTCTGTAATGTGCTGATGCAATATTGTGATGTGACTTGTCGCAATCACATACCACATTAGCCCAAGGCCTTGCCATGTGGCATGGTCTATTCCAACGCCAATTGCGATCCACCGATATTGGCGATCGCGGTCATGGAAAATATTAGGGGCAAATTTTCGCCCTTTGGCGAAATTAAGGGCTTTTAAATTTTTAGTGGGCGAATATTTTGTATTATAGTACATTTTTACAAATCGCCTCAAATTTATTTTATAAAAAAATTAGGTATGGAGGTTAGCGCACCTTCTTTTAAGGGAGAGGGTAAAAAAGGTAAATTTAGCCCTTCAAATTAGGAGTTACAACCTTCCATTCGCCCTAATTTTCAAGAATAGGTTTTATTTAAGTGAATCCTATGGGCCAAAGGCCCCAATACCATATTTATAAAAGAGGTATGGTAAATTAATAAAAATATAAATAATGAGAGGTATGGTAAATAAAAGCATAATTAATAAAAATATAAATAATGAGAGGTATGGTAAATAAATAAAGCATTTTTTATATTTACTCCATAAGTCACCTTATATACATGCAAGGTTGTAAACAAATAAAAATATAAGTAAAGTGGAGGTATGGTAAATAAATAAAACGTCTTTTTATACTTACTTAAAAGGTATGGTAAATAAATAAAAATATAAATAAACTAGACGCATGGTAAATAAATAAAACCTCTTTTTATATTTAGTCCATAACCCTCATTCTATTTATGAAGGCTCAAGAAAGAGGTTT
>APFE030214509.1:25362-38215 GCA_000404065.3 Pinus taeda
TAGTAATTTTTAAGCTCCATGTTTATGATAACCCATGGTATTGACCCATGGTATTCATGTGAGCATAGACTATTTAAAGGGGAAATTCTATCATCATAGATCCATCTTAATTCTGGGTCTACTAAGTGCTCAGAGGGATAAATAGATTTCATCCCTCTAAGAGTGGTAGATGTAGAGTTAAGATGGATATAGGTTGGTTTTTATGATAATGAAGATATTCAATAGACTTAGGAAATTATATTGTAAAAACATCTTAATCTCCATTAATATTGGTTTTTCTAATTTAACAAAAAAAGTTCAAAACAGTGAAACCTTATCACTCTTTCCACATCATCCTCGCAAAAGATTTCCCACCATTTTTCGAACATTCTCAATATGATATCTTCATGAAAAAGTTTAGGTATTGATGTTGGATTAGCTGTTTGAGAAATAAGTTGGCTTGTACAACCTTTCATCTTTTGTGCTATTTGTAGTTTGTCCTAATGATCTGTAGGGGTTGGAGCCACTGCACCATATTTTCCTAAAAGGTGAAGATTGTTCACCAAAAATGAAATTAATCTACATGTTACAACGCTGTTAAAAAATGGAAGATGTATGAGGGTAGTGAATTGTGCTAATAACCAATTTAGATTGGGAGAGACGTAATTAACTTTTATTATTTAATTGAAGATTTCCAATTAAAATAATAATAAATCTACATTTATATATTCATATATTGATTGGAAGGCTTCTCACAATGGTCACTTCTTTCGATTAGATCCCCTTCAAGCCTTTGGGATACCTAATACTTTCTTATTTAATATAGTTGGGGCTTGCTACTTGTTGGCGTGTTGGGTAAACAAACTTGATGTGTCTTTTTTATCTCACAGTTGGATTCTATGGAATAAGAAAGAAATTTGATAACTTGAAAAAAGTGGTAGCTTAACAAAAGTTGTAGAGAAAAGATTAATCTCTCCCTACCTTGACAGAACTCGTGGTCAATATCAACACCTACAAGAACTTTTTTGTGTAATATTATCAAAACTAATAGAAGGATATAAAGGAGTGTATTGTAAGAACCTTGACAAACACAGCCACTGAAACTTGGAACATTATTTGTAGGAAGAGAAAATTATGTTTTTTTTTCCCAAACATGTATGTTAGTATACTACAGTTTAATGAATATGTTTTCTTATTATCATATATGGCTTCATACTTTAACAAAACATTCGCCAAGACTTCACAATGTTTTGTTATTTAATAAAAGATTTTCCAAGATCTTACAAGATTTTATAATTCAGTGAAAGATTCTCCATCACTCTACAAGATAATATAATATGGTGAGAGATTCGCCCAAAATATTATATATACATATTATATTAATGATAAAATCGCCCCCCATTTTTCCTATGTATCATGGGGATTAGCCCATTTATTATACATATAAATTTAGGGTGGTTCTTAAAATTTTCCCTGATCGTTGTATCACATCGATCCGGTCCCATTGCATGTTATGCCTTCAATTGCCTTTGCCTACCACCGCCAATGCGATATGGTTTAAGCCTCCAACAAGCCTTAATTCCACCATTTCTTCAGATTTTTGGGTCCCAATAGTGTTATCCAATAAGTCTAAAACTTCTCCTTTTCCAATGGATTTTTGGATTTTTAGAAGACTTGAAGATTTAGAGGGTTTTTAGGATCCCTTTTTAGGGGATTTTGCTCCTTTTTCCAAAGGATATAGGCAGCTTCATTTTATGATAACTTCTGCATCCTAAGTCAGTTTTTTCCCATTCAAGTTGCAGTAGATTCAGAATGAAATGATCTCTGTAATGGGGCTAGTTCCAGGAACTTCCTTGGGCTTTCATTTTCGTCAGTGAGGAACACTTAGACTTAGGAGTCTTATCCAAAATCCATTTTGGATCAGTTCTACATGTAAATTAGAAGTTAAAGAAAATTCAGCTAAAATTTTACAAACAAATGGATAAAATCTACATGTTTTTTATAGAGTTATTATCCCTTACTAACAAAGTTAAATCAATAATGGATGAGGAAAAATGATAAATAATAAATTTGATTATATTGCTAATTGGGAAAAGCAATTCAATCATGAGAATATTGTGAAATTCATTAAGAAAAACAAAAATCTTATGTTTACTTCAATAAATCAAAGAGATTTAAATAGTAAAGAGATTAAATAATGGATTGAAGGTGATGTAAATATTTCTAGATAAAAAACCACACCACAGAAATCTACCAAAATTGTGACCTTGTACGGAGGAGAAACCTAGAGAGAGATCCATAATCTCAAAAAGACAAGGGTTAAGATACAAAGAAAGGAATCTGATCTATACTTCCTCAAGCATTGCCATGATCACAACACCACTTCCTACATTAAACACAGATTTATTACCCCAGATCCTCTTCTTTGTAAATCAGTTCTAATGATGAGTCTTAGTCTAGACTCAAAACGTCAACAAATTAAAAACGAAAACTGTGGAATATCCAAATTCAATATCTCAAAAACCACACCACAGAAATCTACCAAAATTGTGACCCTGTACGGAGGGGAAACCTGGAGAGAGATCCGTGATCTCGAAAAGACGAGGGTTAAGATACAAAGAAAGGAATATGGTCTATACTTCCTCAAGCATTGTCGCGATCACAATCTAACACTGTTTCCTGCATTAAACACAAATTTATTACCCTAGATCATATTCTTTGTAAATCAATCCTAATGATGAGTCTTGGTCTAGACTCAAAACATCGACAATTTAAAAATGAAAACTGTGGAATATCCCAATTCAATATCTCAAAAACCACACCATAGAAATCTACCAAAATTGTGACCCTGTACGAAGGGGAAACCTAGAGAGAGATCCGTGATCTCGAAAAGACAAGGGTTAAGATGCAAAGAAAGGAATTTGATCTATACTTCCTCAAGCATTGATGCGATCACAATCTAACATCATTGCCTACATTAAACATAGATTTATTACCCAGATCCTATTCTTTGTAAATCAGTCCTGATGATGAGCCTTGGTCTAGACTTGAAACATCAACAAACTAAAAACGAAAACTGTGGAATATCTGAATTCAATATCTCAAAAACCACAGCATAGAAATCTACCAAAATTGTGACCCTGTATGGAGGGCAAACCTGGAGAGAGATCTGTGATCTCAAAAAGACAAGGGTTAAGATACAAAGAAAGGAATCTGATCTATACTTCCTCAAGCATTGCCGCGATCACAATCTAACATCGTTTCCTACATTAAACACAGATTTATTGACCCATATCCTCTTCCTTGTAAATCAATCCTGATGATGAGTCTTGGTCTAGACTCAAAAAGTCGACAAATTAAAAATGAAAACTGTGGAATATTTGAATTCAATATCTCAAAAACCACACCACAGAAATCTACCAAAATCATGACCTTGTATGGAGGGGAAACCTGGAGAGAGTTCAGTGATCTCGAAAAGACAAGGGTTAAGATTCAAAGAAAGAAATCTGATCTATACTTTCTCAAGCATTGTCACGATCACAATCTAAGACCGTTGCTTGCATTAAACATAGATTTATTACCCCAAATCCTCTTGTTTGTAAATCAGTCTTGATGATGAGTCTTGGTCTAGACTCGAAACGTCAAAAAATTAAAAATGAAAACTGTGGAATATCCGAATTCAATATCTCAAAAATCACACCACAGAAATCTGCAAACCAAAAAATCTTTGTGACCCTATTTGGGATTCAGCTTTGGATATTATAGAAAAATTTGATATGCCTTGGTGAAAAGTTCTCAGGGAAGCAATTCCATTAAGAATTAATGAGAAAGAAGTTGAAGATGAGAGAACAATGGATGACAAAGAAATTAAGAAAATCGGTACATGAAATGAACAGGTTTTTCAGAACTTTTTGCAACTTCCTCTTGAACAAATGAAAGTAATATCCAAGTTTTCAACAAAATATAACCAAAAAAAGAGGTATATTAAAATTATGTGATCTAGATGTCAATTCAATATTCATCATTTTGTTCCACTTCACCTTCAACATATTCCTGAAAAATTTTTGGAATGGGTTGCATACATCCAAACAAATACTCCTAAAACGATGCAAGTTGAATCAACTTCAGCTTCTCAAATTTAGGAAGAAGATTGAAACGACCTACCTAGTTGTAGAAAAAGATGTTATGATTAGAAAATATTTGTATTTTTAGTACTATCAATATCTAAAAAAAATGCTTTAAAGATTTTCTATCTTTAGGTAGAAACATATCTTATAATCAAACCAAATGAATGGGGGTCTAGTTGGGACCCTAATCAAGCCAATACTCACTCGTTGCAATTAGAAAATTTTCCTCCTGTCAACACCCTCATCATACTTTACCACAAATTATTGATTTCTCCTTTTTGAGTCATGCTATTTCAGATTATCACAAAATTTTTATGATGTTATTGGAATACCTGAATGGATGTTTCCATGATAAAGGAGTATTCTTCATTGATGAAGAATCAGACATGGGATCTCATTTTTCTTCCTAAGGGGAAAAATTTGGTTCACTATAATGGATACATAGAACCAAATACGTAGTAAAAGGCTTTGTTGGCAAGCATAAGTCATGTCTTGTAGCCAAGGGATTCTCATATCTTGAAGGTATTAATTATTTTTAGACCTTCACCTCTATTGCTAAGATGAATTCTATAAACCTTTTACTTTTTCTCGCTACATTTGAAATCTACTTAGCCTACTAGATGGATATAAATAACACATTCTTGGAGGGCGATTGAAATGAGGAAATATATATGAAGCATCTTCCTAGTTTTGTGCAGGATTCTTCTCTTGTTTGTAAACTTCAACATTCACTATATAGTCTCAAGAAATATACATGAGCTTCGTGTGAGAAGTTGGATAGTTTTATGATTAATTTAGACCTCAAACCTTGTCATTTTGATCCTATAGATTACACTTAGAGGTAGGACATTGATCTCTTTTTTCTAGTTCTATATGTAGCGGTTTTAATTCTCACAAGGAGTTCTTTATCTGTGATTGGTAATGTTCAAGAAGAATTGATGGGATATTTTGGTATGAAGGATTTAGGACCTCTTCATTATTTTCTTGGTTTTTTGATTCCTCAGTCTTTAGATGGGAACTCCAAGTTTTAGTAGAAACGTGCACTTAATTTACTTTACTGCTTTGGCATGGATAATTGTTCTTGTAAGCACATTTAAGTCAATTTCTACCCTTTCTACCGATTAATCTACACAATTCATTAATCCTTCATTGTATTTCCAACTAGTTGGGAGTTTGTTGTATTTGACTCATACATGTCCTAACATCTCTTTTATAGTAGGAATTCTAAGGTACATTTAAGGTACAACCAATTTTGGCATTCAATGCACCTCTAGTACTTCTCAACTTGTGGGATTCACTAATTCTAACTTTTCTAGTTCAATTGATGATTGGAAATCCATATCAAGCTTTATTTATCACCTTATCTTTGCTCATATTTCCCATTCTTGCAAGAATCAATCAACAATTGTGTTATTTTCTATAAAACTTGAGTATTGTGTTGCTATAATTGCGAGCCAAGAGGTTCTTTGTATTTGGTAGCTAATGATAGATATTGATATTTAATGAGATAATTTTGCCGCTCCTTGGTGTTATAATCAAATACCTATTGTCGTTTTTTAATCTAGTTGATTATCAATACAAAACCAGATTGAGATCCATATGCACTTCATTCATCAACACATCAAATATGGTTTTCTCAGCTTGGAATATTTTCCTATAGAAGAGAAAGTTTCAAACATATTCAATAAATGTTTAACATCACCTTGTTCTTTAATTTGCAATTAATGCTTCAGGTTAAGAAAGTTTTTCTTAAGGGGTCACTTATCCTTCTCCTTCCCTCATTTTTTGTTGTTTTTCTCTATTTTAGGGAGGATTTTTTTTCCTATGTTTTTTTGTCCTTTTATTTGCTTTTGATAATTTGTAATTTTGTACCTTAGCAAGAATAGTTATTGCGGCCCATTTATGTGTATATTTTTACTCCATACATTTCGCTTAAGGGGGGTGCTAATGTTGTCTTACAAAGCATTGTAATTTTCCATTGCTTTCAAATAGTGTTAGTTCCCAGGTGTGCTAGTTATCCTTTTGCAAAATGTCTAGCATCTTCCATTTCTATATATAGGAGATACACTCATGTGTTTTCTTCATAAGAAATTAATTAATATATCATTATAAATTTTATCTTGTAGAAGATTTTTGGCCTTCTGCAGTAGTTTTTAGTTCCTAGAAAATTGTTTTAATTGTATTCACTCATGATCATCCATTAGAGAGATCAAATTGGAAACAGGTTGAATTGATTTTAGTAATGAGAATGTGAAAAATGATTTAGAGAAATCAAGAAACAATACCAGGGAAATTGATCTAGTATATTTATTTTAACATAGTGCAAACTATCAATGGCTTGAAAAATCATACACTCTAAACTAATTTAAAATAAATATTATGATATTGCTAGAGGGATTTCAAGTGATAATTTGGAGTCCACCACTATAAACCCCCAACCTTTAGATCAAGTGGGGATGGCATAAGGATACCTAGTCTTGGTTTGAAAATTGGGGGATAAAGGAGGAGATCATTTTGCAAAATAAGAACATATTAAAAATATTATTACTTTTGAGAAGAAAATGGACATTACTAAAACAAGTGTTGCATAGAAGCTTAGTGCTTGCTACTCAAGTAGAAATTATGCTTTTAGAAAAATTTCAAACTAATATATGAAGTGGAAAAGTTAATTGCCTACTAAGGGGCAAGGACTTGCATAAATTTGGTGGGTATTAATGACTAGTAAGATTGTGCATTTACATGTTTACTCCTACTTATTCAAGTTTCAAAGAACAAAAAATTAATGGTGGGAAATAACTCCTAATAAGTATACGTATTCACATCTTGTTCATATCCATTTTTTATGCAAACAATTGCTTAAATTATGAAGGCAATAATTAATAGTCAATATGTTATTTCCATGAGTATGAGTTGTTTTCAAGGATTTTAATTTTGAGTGGTTTTCCTATAAAGCTTAACTACGAAAAATATCCACACCATTATCTAAAAATTATGGTATAATTATTGCAACTACATCTAAAAATTATGGCATAAAAATCTGAGGATCCACATGGCATTGTATTATACAAAGGTTGCAATCAAACCTTCAAGTTATGGTCCAATCAAATGTTTGAAACTATTTTTTTCAATAATATTAAAAAATATTATATTTGTTTTCCAAAGTAACATTATAAATCATTAGTAAAGTGTAAACTAATAGTGTTTCATACACAAATCGATTGCTGAATCTGCCTTTGTAGGAACTAATAGAGAGAATTGGCATTCATCAATTTTAAAAAACACATGGATGAAAGGGTTTGGTCACCTATTTTTTTATTATTAAAAACCTTTTTAATATTCAAATAAATTTTAATAACTTTAAATTTAAATATAATGTATGGCAATCTATAAATTAAGAAAAAAGCAACCAAAAACAAAAAAAACATATGTTATTATAGCTTTCGAGGTAATAAAAATGATGTAAAATGCATACATAATACAAAACAATGAAATTTCGAAGTAAAAAATTCATATGAAACATATACATATTGAAATGAGAAAAGGAGGAGTATATCCCAAAATGCTTATGCCATGAGGAATTTGAATCTGTGGAAGTTGGATAACTTTGGAGCTCAAAGTCTAAATATATAGATATCAAATTTTATATATATAGCTTTGATGGGTAGCCCAATTGGTTGGAGCCCCTTTTGCTAAGTCATTTGGTCCCTCTTTTCATGAAGCGTGGTTCAATTCCCTTTGAGTCCATTAGGGGTTTAGGCTCAAACTTAATAGATTGATTTGTGGGCTCATCAATGCTTTCCAACATGGAATTATATATATTATTATATACATTTATATATTATATATATATATTTTTATATATATATATATATATATATATTATATATATCACTATATTCTTATTTTATTTTTTAACATTGGATTTTTTACTTTTGATTTAATTATCTATAGTTAATATGTGAATGGTAAACATAAGGATTTTAATTTTAAAGAATTGCGTTGTCTCAAACTAGAGTTTATTCTTTTTTTTCTTTTTAATTTTTAAATAATTACAAATATATGTGTGTGTGTGTTGTTGAATTTTTTAAACATTTAGTGTTGATTTGTAAACAAGATCTATTTATAAGCCAAATGTGGGGATGAATATTCCATGGTCAATAATTTTGTGACATGTTTTATATATATATATAATTATGTTATATTTATATATATATTATATTATATATATTATATATATATTATTTTTTAATTATCATTTAATATAGTAATTTTAAATAAACAGGGAGGTGGGGAGGGGTTATCTTTTGCCCTGATGGAGAAAGAGAGATCCAATTTGCTTGGGGATTAGGGATTTCAATGAATAATCAAATTGAATATTTAGCTCTTTGGTTAGGATTGGAACTAGCCTACACCAAGGGACTACACCAATTGATAATTTTCAATGACTTAATGATCGTGAACCAACATGTGAATAAAGTTAAAGTGATGAGCATATGTCAACTTCTATTCTGCATCAAATTAAATTATTATTAGATAAATTTTCTCTGATTGAACTCTTCCATGTTAAGAGAAACCTTAATATGGAGGCAGATTCATTGTTTAATCAAGGAACACTTTTAGAACAAGGTGTGTTAAAGATAGATGAAGGGGAGTTGCATTCAAAAGCAATCCCATGAGGAGCAAAATGGATTTTTTTTGCCTCTGATATTCATGAGAATTAAATTGGGAATAAGGTGTTGATTCTCATTGTCTAATCTGGTCACACAATATTTTGAAATCACACTAAGTCCCTCAGCACTATTGCGTCCTTTGTCCATCCTGGAGGGGCGTGCTTTTCTGGCATCTTGGAAAATGATCGTCATGTTGCATTGTACAAAGGAAAAATGGAGAAATGAAGTTACAATTAATAAAAAAATTAAATGTGGGAGGCCTTCATTCCTGAATTCAAGATGCAGTTTGCATGTGTGATATCTATTCCCTTATTATAATTTATTTCAGACAACAATCTTTCCATTATTGCCTCCAATTTCCCTGATTGATTGGTACCTATGACTTGAGATGACATTAATGACAAATGCAGAGGTTTCAAATCAAAGAAAGTTAGCTCGACAGTATATAAAGAACATTGCAGCAAATATAAAAGAATAGAGTAAATTTAGAGTAATATTCTATCAATCTTGTCAACAAGTCTAGCATAGGTTCAAGATTATGGAGTAAAATTTTGGAAATACAAAGGAAGAGCTAGACATATCTATATTTAGAATGACAGGTGATATGTTATTCCTCATTACATTGATCTCAAGGCATGCACAGATGATCCTCACTGAATCATTGGCCCACTGTGATCTCTTAAAACAGAGAATGGGAATATTGGAGGTTAAGATGGATCATCTTCAATTGGAAAATGAAATGTTGAGCTTTCATGTGGGAAATATGGCACAGGCAAAGAATGCCAATGACAATGAGGTTCGTAATGGAGCAATTGAGAATAGCATGGAGCAACATGGGGCTTCTGTGCAACATGGTGAGAGTGACCTTGACTTTGCTGACGATTAGGATTCCACTTCCTCTTAGCCCGAGCTTGAAGAAAATGAAGCTCAGGTCACTTATGTTATGGAGGATATGTAGTGATTTAATCAGTTGTTAATCTTGTGTTATGATTTGCAAATATGTATCGTTTGAAGGTGTGTTTTGGATAATGTATGGAGAAAATTAGTTTAGAACATCTATTTGTAGTTCAAGAGTAAATTTTGTCAACTCTTTTGGAGATTTTGGACACTAGAAGAAGAATTTTTGGCTTATGATGTACCAGGTTCTCGCCTCGAGACTAGACTTTTTTAACGCAATGAATAGTCATTTCCTTCAAAAAATAATAATAAGTTAAAATAAAATTGTAATTTAATTGATTTTTATGACTTTTATAATTTTGGTAATGAGATGTAATATATTAATTCTATTTATAAATAATAATAATAACAATAATTTAAAGCTTTGGCTAAAAGCAACTTTAAAAAAATAGGTTGAATGCTTAGGGAAAGAAATAAAGAAACCCTAACCACTTCTCTCATCATTTTAGGTTCTAGAGTAACTGACCTTTCACCTCTTCCATTTGATCATGATATTGATACTTTCAATGCACCGGTTGTTGGTGGTTTGAAGTTCCAATGCTCCAATTTGGCCCTGATTTTGAAGAAGTTGGATGATGTCTCGAAAATTGTAGTTCATGCCAATAAATTCCTCACAAATCTCTTAATCTAGCGAAGAGAGGCCTAATTGGACAATTTATGGGCTTATTCCCTCAATTAATGGTGTTGGACCTACCAATATTTAGGGGATCGCCTTGATATGAAGTTCAAACTAGACCTCACACTGTTTGGTGTAGGAGTCCCATCCGGTATGATGACCTAGTTTCCATTATCTTAAAGATATCCCTTAGGTCTTGCTTGTTAGAACATGAGTCATTCACTTAGTCTTCAAAAAGTGAGGTCTGTGTGCCTCGTGAGTGCTTAGCATAACTTGGGTCTAATTTCTTTCACTGTAGAGGGAGAGGGTGAGAGTTAATCTCAAGTCGAGAGGGAATAGTCCCAACTCAGGTAGAGACACACAACACAGCAGGATCTATGCAGCTTCTGGTGGAGTAGTCCACATGGATGTAGTAGTCATAAACACAAAGTGAAGAGATAACATGTGCAACACCCAATGGAGTAGTCCACACGAGTGCGACAGTCGTTATAACAAGTTTACAAGAATGAGTATGTCTAGAGTCCGACGGAGTAGTCCACATGGGTGAGACAATCATAACAACTGATACAACACATTCCTAACACTATATGCACTAAAACAACCAAAATAGTTCAACTATCTTAGTACAAGTTAAATAAACATATATTACAAGCGTCCAAATAATAGTCTTATAAACGAATACAATACATGTGTGAAAACGTGTTGGCATGTTAACAAGATTCTGAATTAAGAGAAAGTTCCAAGACACATCCGTACACTATACATCACTAACGCCAGTAGTGGGGCATTGGAGCCATTGCTCGCTCCTCAAAGAAAAGACTAGAGACTCTCAAGGTTATGTGGGAGTAACCAAGGTGAAAAGTATTTTTCTCATATAATGAGGGGGTATATATAGCCAAGGGGGTATAACTGACCCTTGTGACTCATCGACTTCCCTCATGACTTTTTGACTTCTTATGACTTTTCAACTTTACATGACTCTTCGATTTCATATGTGGGATTTTTGGACTTCCACTTTACATTACATTGATTATACAAGTATGGCCCATAGTAGTGATGTGGAGGAGACAACTTATGACACAACTCAACATGACACTGCTGACATGTACTAGCTAAATGTCGTGTCTGTGTCGATCTGCTATGTTTTTGAGTAATGGTGTGCTCTCGATATGACATGTATTCACCTCCTCATGGCAAAGTGCACATGGTATTCGATGGTCTTTGTCTTTGCTTGATGGTGCATGTACATGTATTCCTTTCACTCTCTTACTCAATCTGCTTCATTTGTTCCATCGACCATGAGCAAGTCTTATAGCATGCACCTCTTTTCCATCCCAATCGTTGTCATGCCATGTTTCATCAATGTACCTGTTCCTACAATCGCTCATGACAAGAGGACATCAAATCCAAAAATCTCCTAGTCTATCATGATGCATTATTTTCCATTTTGGGGTAGGTGACCTGGAGAGGGATAAGGCATTAAGATTGGGGGGGCACATCACAAGCCGAGATGTGGGGCTCCAGAGAACTGTTGGGAGAAACTGTGCAAATGTCACTGGGAGATAGATTTTTGTGATCTGAGACAACATTCACAGTTGTGGGGCAAAATCCAGATGGGAGATGTAACTACACAATTTCCAGGAGGAAGGCCAGGTGGGGTGTCAGGGAGCTGCTAGGTTAATCTCCATAGTTTTTCATAGGAGCACTGGGTAGGTCATCCAGCTGGGATCTATGCAATTTCTCTAGGGTGGAAAGTGCAAGCAACAAGAGGCACTGGAAGAAAAATATGCTCAATTTTCCATAGGAGCACAAAGTCGAGCTATGGGAGCTTCTAGTCAAAACTACGCAATCCTGAGAGATAGTCCAGGCCTGAATAGTTCTGCACAGTTTCTAGGCTAATTGAAAAGTGGGAAAGAAGGGTCGAACATGACAACTCTATGCAGTTCTTGAGATATTTGTAGAGAGGGCAAGAAGGGCTAGCTATCAGGACAACTCTACGCAATTCCTAGGTTGTTTGCATAGCAAGCAAGAAGGGCTAACTGTGTTAGAAAATTATATATTACGGAGCAATGGAACACATAAAATATTGCAGAAATATAAACACATAAAACACATAAAACAAGAGAGACACAGATATACGTGGTTCACCTAGTTTGGGCTACGTCCACCTCGAACAACCAATCCTTCCTTTCTATTATCTAGCAAAATGAAGAGACACAACCTACAACAGATCTGTTGTAATATCCTTTATTTTCTCTCACAGTCTCACCTCTTTGCTTCTCACTCAAAGAATACACATCTATTACACAATCTCAAATATAATGCCCTCATACAAAGAGAGGGGTTGCCTTCTAGGGCAAAAAACCCTAAACTAAACATAAGTTCTACCGTCAGATCATCTACCTAATGAATGGCCTAGATTGACTAGAAATTACTATACTTTTACAAGGCAATTTTACATATGTTTTTTGCTTCAGGGGCGCTGCCCCCGAAACCCCCGCCGA
>APFE030214509.1:40870-60924 GCA_000404065.3 Pinus taeda
TCTCAGAATGAGTACATACAAAAGGTGTTGAAAAGATTTAATATGCACAAAGCAAAACCAGTTAGTACACCTTTTGCTAGCCATTTCAAACTTAGTAAGGAAATGTGCCCAAAGACCCAAGAAGACATGGATTATATGTCTAAAGTTCCATATGCATCAGCAGTTGGAAGCTTAATGTATGCAATGGTCTGCACAAGGCCTGATATTGCACATGCAATGGGAATTGTAAGCAAGTACATGAACAATCCAGGAAAGGAACATTGGATGGCAGTGAAATGGATTCTCAGATATTTGAAAGGTATAACAAATCAAGCATTATGCTTTGGTGGTTCAAACATTTCTATACAAGGATATGTTGATGCAAATATGGTAGGTGACAGAGATAATAGGAGGAGTACTACAAGATATGTATTTACTGTAGGTGGAACAACTGTTAATTGGGTTTCAAAAATCCAAAGTGTTGTTGCACTTTCAACAATAAAAGCAGAGTATGTTGCTACTACAGAGGCTAGTAAAGAAATGATTTGGTTACAAAGGTTTATGGGTGAATTGGGTAAGAAGCATGATATGGGAGCAATGGTCCGCACAAGGCAACAGGAAGGATGGATGGGTAGGACTAGAAAAAGCTACATAATCTTGGAGCTTAGTACGTTCTGCGGTCACAGCTCAAGTTCTTTCTTTGGTTGACCAGCAGGAGGCTTGATGGGAGATCTTGCGGAAAGCGTAAAGTGGATCGAATTTTGGGACAAATTTTGTGCAGTTATGGGAGTGAGTCAGCTGGCTCATTTCCATAATTTCATAGAACAGGCTTCTCGAAGGACAGCCTCAAGCTCTACACAATTTTGGGAAGCAGTGCAAGGTCACTGAGATCGGTCATGGTTGACAGAGGGTTGTTTGGTCAACAAATTTTAAGGAAAATTAGCTAAGTGTGAAAGCAAAAGTACTCATGTAGACACAACAATGTGATCACACACTTAGCATGACTCGACGACAGGACACCTCAAACCAACAAAACAACATGTGCTCAGTGAGACTAACTCAATGGTTGAGAGCAACAAGTGTGACAGTTGAAATATGTCTTCGAATGACTATGACAACACTTATGCAACAATGTTTACAACTTAGTGTGTGAGTGCAACCAATGTTGGCAGAGCGAAAACAACTCATACACAAAGACAAACCTTCAAAATGCCAGAAAAACTCGCAAGCATGACATAGCAATCAACATGGCGAAAGATGATTGGTGATCTATTAAGTGAAGATGGTGTGAAAACTCAACAAGATCTCATGGGATGAGCTCGAGTGTTTGTGATCATCAATTCAAAAGCCAAGAAAGGCTCTGAAATTTGGATGCAGACCAAAATTTTGGAGGGTATTGCAGTCGCTACAACACTTGGCGACACACTAATTGAATGTCATCTTCTTTGTTTCAGCTCATTTGCAACACAAGGCCTTGGCCTTTCAGGAAGTATTGATTCGTTGTGTAGGTTACTTTGGCTTCCCCACTTAACCCATTGACAAACATGGTTCACCTTGTACCAACTTAGTCAAACCCAGCAAAATTTTCAGCTAGGTCACAATGTTTCAAAATGGGAAGGGTAGTTTGGTTCATGAGCTTAAGATTCATAGAGTATAAGTCTTCATCTCTGGTGTTGCTCCGCTACCACCAAGCCTAGATAGTACATTGGCAGAGTCACACAGGAAAACAAGCATTGCTCCACTGCCAACGACCCTGGTCAGTACCCGAGTGGAGTTTCCTGGTTCACCTCTCTGCACAGGAAGCCTTTCTCTTCTTTTGCCTTTGTATTTTTTGAAAAGAGGACTATGCATAGGCACTTATTTATTTTTGGGGTGGAAGAGGGATCCCAACTTATTGAGAGCATAAGAGGTTGTTCCTTCAGAGAAGCATATAAGACCTATGATTTAGGTTTTCTTGTTTAGGTTTTTCCACTTCTTTGTTTCTACTAGTTGGATTAAGCTTTAACACACAGAGCAGAAGACTAAGTACAAGCATGGGGTTTCCCAGTGTGGGCATAGGTTCATGGTTTGACCAAATCCTCCCTTACAAACGGTTTGTATTTTTCGTCCAGGATTCATCAGCCAAAACTTACAACCAAGCACAGAGAAGATGGGCACAAGACTGGTCAGGTGTTGTAGTGTCACAAAACTCTTTAAACTTAGCCACATACTCATTCAAAATCCAGAACAATGTGGGGCAGCACTTACTGGAAAAGAAAAAAAGAACATGATATTAAGCAAACAAAACAAAGCGAAGAAAAAATAGAAAAGAAAGGAAAAAAGACAAGCAGTAAAAAGACTATGTACATAGAGCGGGGTGCAACCTCGGGTTACTAAAAATAGTGCTTTAAGTCTTGGTCATTGACAGGAAGGTTGTCACTCATTCTGTCAAGTCATTGTAGACGATACATGTGTAGGTCAAGATTTTCCTCAATAATGTATGGACCAATCCACAAGGACTGGAACTTCATATGTTTTCCTTTGTCTTCATGGGGTTTGTCCCATTTCAAGACTAAGTTACCCACATCGAGGTTAGTGTTCCCTATAGACTTCTTGTCGAACCATCTCTTGATACGATTATGGTGGAGTGTGAATTTTTCTTTTTCTTTCGTCCATTCTTCCTGCAGCGTGTGAGTGTATCCATCCTACGCTGAACTAACAAACATGGTTTGCCTTGGGATTCTTGGGACAATTGAAGAGCAGGCAAGTAGATGTTTGGCGGAAGCATGGATTCTTTCCCATAAACTAGGAATTATGGAAAAAATTTCAGAGAGGATTTGGGTATTACATGGTCATCACATAAGGCATTCGTCAAAGTAGAGTGCTAGTTTCGCTATTCAGAGTAAATGGTCTTCTTGATAATGTGGATGAGGTTTTTATTTGTAGATTCGGCGAGACCATTTCCCTATAGGTAGTAGTTAGCTAAGTGTTTAAGAACAATTCCATATTGCAATGCAAAATCATAAAGCTTTAAAGATGAAAAGTAAGTTGCATTGTCGAAAAAAAGTGATAGCGAAATGCCAAATCAGGAGATGATGTTCAGTTAGAGGAAGTTGATGACTTCTCAGTCGTTCCCTTGCTTAAGCAGAACTAATTTTGTCCACCATGTGAAGTAATCTGTAGTTGTCAAGATGTATCGATGCTTCTTTGATGGGTGTGGGAATATTTCCCCAATGATGTCTAAGCCCCACTGTTGAAATGGTTCACTCACTACAACAGGGTGTAGCAGAGTTGTTGACCTTCGAGTTCTATTGATGCATCGTTGAAAGACCGGGAACTTGCGGGCATAAGCGTGTGCATCCTTGAATAATGTGGGCCAGTAAAAACTAGCTTGCATGACTTTGTGTGTAGTGCTTTTTCCCGTGAAGTGACCCCCGACTGGTTTGTCATGTAGATCATGCAAGACCTTCTCTAAATCATGTGCCTCCAAGCACCTAAGCAAAATTTTGTTGTTGTGCTTTCTATAAAGCACTCTGTGAACCAACTGGCAAAGTAAAGATTTGAGTTGGAGTGCCCTCTTCTATCACATGGAGAAGTGAGAGGGCATGGTTCCATGCTCAAGGTACTGGTACACATCTTCGTACCAAGATTATCCGTATGAAGTGGGTGGTGCTCGCTCTACACCGTACATCTCGATTTCTTGCTCCGAACTAGCGAGCTCTTGTTCTTCCTCCTGTGCATGGACTACTTCAGTTGCAAGTCTGCAAAGACCACTACCCTTGATAGTGTGAATTGGATTGATTTCAAAATCATACTCTTGCAAGCCTGTCATCCAGTTCGTATGTCTTTCACCCAGCTCTTGCTAAACAAGCAGTGATCTGACTCTTGGGTGTAGCACAAATACTATGCAATGGTTCTTCAGCAGGTAGGGCCTAAAGTGTTTCACCACCTTGTGTATTTTGTGTTCTTGTTTATCGATGGTGGGGTAGTTTAGTTCAAGTCCCTGCATGCTTGCACTCATGTAGGAGATGGGACGTTCAATTTTGAACTCATCCTTCTGAATGAGTACTGCAGCAAGTGAAGTGTCAGAGGTGAAGGTGTATAGAAATAAATCCTTGTTAAATTCTAGGCTATAAAGTGTAGGTGCATCTGCTATAACCTACTTGATACAGGTGAATGCATCCTTTTCCTTCTTACCCCAACTATAAACTACATCCTTCTTGATCATGTCATGCATTGGTTTCACTGTCTACACATAATCCGAGATAAAATTCCAAAGGAAGCTGATCTTCCCCAAGAAAGACTGCATGGATTTCTTCTTGACTGGGTGAGGAATCTATGTGATCATCTGAGCTCAGTCCAGATCAACCTTGATCCCACTCCTAACAATGATGTTCTTGAGGAGCTTCCCCTTAGACACTACAAATACGCTCTTCTTTGGATTCACGAATATCCTGTATCTTTGACATCGCCCAAATATCTTCTTCAAATGGCGTATGTGGTCTAACCGTTTTCAGGAAAATATTGTCATGTCGTCAAGGTAAACCACTATGTTTTGTCTGATAAGTCCACAGAAGGTGATGTCCATGGCACAGTAAAAGTTTGGGCATGTGTTTACAAGCCAAAATGGCATTCTTCTATAAGTGAAAGTACCCAACTTGGTATGGAAGGTAGTTTTCTATCTACCAGGTTCCACTACCAAAACCTGGTTGTATCTTGAAAAACCATCAAGTAGAGAAAACATTTCTTCTACAGATACTGTCGGTAGAATGTGTTCCATCAACCGCACGGGGTAGTTGTCTTTGTCCAAGGTGTGGTTCAAATTTCAAAAATCAACGCATTAGCAGATCTCCCCATACTTCTTACATATGGAAACTAAGTTAAAAACACGCGTAGAATGACAAACTCTGTAAATGGTCTGGGCATCCAACAACTTAGTCAATTCTTTCTGTATATGGGGTTCAAGTGACAGATGTACTTTTCTCAAATTCTGTTGAAATGGCCTAAACCCTTCTTTGATCGGGATCACGTGTTGGATTATTTTCATGTCACTGTTTTCAAATCATCATATGTCCACGCAAACACATCTCGATACTATTTGAACAAGAGGACAAAGGCTTGCCACTCATGCAGTGTGCAACACATACCGAGATTGATAAAATTTGGATCTTTTTATGTTCCCAAGTTGATATGTTCATGCATCATGGTTGAAATATGGGTTTTGTTGTTCCTTGGCCCTTGGAAATGGTTCTGCAAGTGATAGAGCTTTTCAAGAGATACCACACACTTGGGGATGAGTTTCCTTTCTTGTCATCATTTATGGCTTGCAGGGACTACTCATGCTCATTTTCGTCAATCGTTGCGTCCTTGAAGACATCTACGTTAGCCATGAAGTGCAGTATCTATTGATCATCATCAAAAATGTGTAAGTTAGTTATGTTGTCAGGGATAGAAGGCTTATACAGTATTTCAAAAGTAAACTTATTCCTAAGCGATGTCATCCTAGCAGCTATTTTAGCTAAGGCATCAACAGTTGCATTACGCATTATTGGCACAACAATGATATTGAAATCTTGGAAGTTAGAGATCCATCACCATACTTCTTGTTGATAACTTTTGAGATGAGGTGAAAAACAGCATATCGTGTTACATACATGTCATGCCATGATTTTTGAATCACCTATCACTTTGAGCACAACAACATTGAGGCTAACGGATTTGTGCAAGCCAAATACGAGTGCTTCATATTCAGGAGTTTTTTTCGTGCACTCGAACTCCAAGCAGCTTAAGATCAAGTGTTTCCAGTGCATCGGGTCCTTCAAGACACACCCAGCTCTAGAGCCATCTTGTGTCTTTGATGCATCTAAATACATGATCCACAAATCATTTGTACACGAACTGCTTGTTGCATTAGTACTACTACTGCTACTATTACTAGTGTTACAATGTGTTGTACACGTTTCATTTCCATCAGTTGGGCATGGAAGGAGACCCAACTATGTGTCTGGTGGGGTTGGGGCTAGCTGTGTGAGATAACACCATAGTTGTGTTTCCAGGAGGCAGTTGTCGAACATGAGTTCCATGAAAGCCAACAGTTCATTCTCACCATTGATGGGAGTGACATTATGTTTCATGTATCTCTCGGATAACACCCGGATCTTATTGCTTTTTCCCTTCTACGAAAGCCATAAGTGTGACCAGTCTATGGCAAAGTATCCATTCAACTTTCTGGACCAGTCTTTTCTAAGCAGTAAGTCGTATGCTTCTAGTATGTCCAAAATGACAATGTTGATGCATTGGTGAACTCGACCGTCATGAGATAATTGGATGATCAAATCTTGCAGTTCACCAATGGCTAGTACACATGTTCGATCAAGTTGGATGATCTGCACAGATGTCATGTTCCATTGTGCATTGATCCTCTTAGCAATGGAGGGTGGCATGATGTTAGCTGATGTGATAGAGTCAACCAAACAGTTGTGAACATTGAAGTTAAAGATTTCAAATGAGAACTGGAGGGCAAAGGAGGTTTGCTTCTTCCATCCAGAGTGTGTTGAGCACATTTGTGTGTAGACCGAGAGATGCACTTGCTCCCTTGCTAGTAGAGGTTTTGTTGTCTGTGGATGTTTTCCCTAATGTGTGCAGCAGGAATATCCTACTGACCCTTTATCTTAGCTAACTCGAACAAAGAGATGTTTGCATGAGTTTTCTTCATATCTTCAACAATATTGTAATCAAGAGTTGGTAACCTCACCGAGGTATCTGAGGCTAGACTCGTGTATGTACTGTCCGACGGAGTGTTCTAAATTTTACTGCTCATGGATGCACTCATGTTTGCAGATGTCTTCCCTGGCATGCTTTGTGTTTTCTTCTTTGGGACGACCAGTGCATCAACTTTTCTGAACATCTGCTTGAATTTATATTTTGGTACGTCAATCATAGTAGGAGCCCCTTAACTTCTTAGGTTATATTGACCATTCTATTTTGGGGCCTCTTACTCAGTGGTTGGCTTCTTCTGGGTAGTATTTAGACACTTATACATGTTGACCACATGCCTAGAACTGGGAGCTTCATCAAATGCAAAATATTCTTCATCCTTCTCATCTTCTGGCTGAACCTTCTCATTGGCATTAAGATGATTGTTCATTCTTGAAGTCATGGAGCCCACATCTCGGTTCTAATCTATATAGATCTTCTCTGAGTGTCGTACTTAGTGGAAATCACAGAAGTTATCCTTACCAAGTTGTTCCTCTTGGAACACAACATTTGAACTCTGTGCAGATTTAGCTAGGTGATTGCTAATTCTATTCGATGTCCCACTCTTTCTGCGTGCAAAACCAAAATTTCTGCTGCTTACTGTTGTCTCATTTGTTCGTTACTTAAGTTCAACTACTTTAGTTGTCAAGGACTGAAGGAGATGAGTAACAGTCTCAATTTCACTTATTTATTTTTCCTTCACCTTACCCACAACAACTTGGGACTTCCTACCCACATCTTTGGAGTCCTTCATTGATTCATCATCCATAATGAGTCCAATCGCGCACAGGTCTTTCTCCATAGCAATTTCCTCTTGGCAATTTTTAGATAGTGTTGGTTTCATAGCTCGCTTAATGAACTGCACAATGTTCGTCGGTAGTGCAGATATGTAGTAGTCGACTATGATGGAGTCATGAGGTTCAGTATCTGTAGTGAAATTATTCAGGACACGGTTAAACCTGTGGTTGAAATCTTTCACCTTCTCTTTCTACTCCATATTAAGACTACCCAAATCTTTAAAAAAAATGGCAAGGGTTTCATCATCAACAATTTTTTAAGGAAAATCCTTTTGAACATCCCCCAGTTCTGAATGGATTTGACAGGAAGGTTGTGGTACCATACAACTATTATGCCATCCAAGGTACATGGAAACTATCTACATACAACATCATCATAATGTACCTCGAGTGTTTGAAAATGTAGATAGAATGTGTCTAGATGGTCTTTCACCTTCACTGCTTGGTCAGGGTGATATTTCGTTAACATCTTCTCTACGCACCATGGCATCTTGTGCAAGGCACCATGGAGTGCTAATGGGACCTGTGTCATCCATTCCAAATTTTTGATCATCCATAACTTCTTCTTCTTCTTCGTACTCCTCCTCTTCTTTTGAATTGGACGATTCAACCTCTGAATCTGTTGATTTGTTTCTGCCTTCACCTCCTCCACTGCCTTCCCCTTTTCTACCTCCATCAGAACCTGAGCCCAAGAGTGTGTTGTTAACTTCTTCTCCTTGTAAGAAAATAGGAGTTTCCTCTTCATTCTCGATAGCTTCAGCCAGCTCTTCAAGAGTGGCGAGGATTACTTATTCAACAGACGAGACTACCACTCCTGTGGATTTAGTATTTTGTTTCCTTTACGAAGAGGGAAGGTTGTGTACTCCTGGGATCAGTTCAACAGCTTTGAAAAACTGACGGGTAATGGGACGGACTGACTTTTTGGGTCTAAGAGTTGAGAAGTAACCAACTTCAAAGTTGCACGTGGGAGAGAGCGAGTTGGTGTTACTTCCTTGACCAGATAATAGATGTGTGGGGTTGAGAGGACATTCATCCATAAACAATTGGAGGCCCTCCTTCTACGCCAAAAATGTTGACGGTGCTGTACCCGCCAACATTCAAGGGATATCCCCAGTATGAAGTCCCACCTAGGCCTCACACCATTTGGTGTAGGATTCCCATCCAGTATGATGGCCTGGTTGCCATTATCTTAAAGATATATCTTAGCTCTTTCTTGTCATAACATGAGAGTGATTCAATTAGTCTTCAAAAAGCAAGGTTCGTGTTCCTGGTGAGTGCTTAGTGTAACTTTTGTCTAAGTTCTTTCACTGCAGAGGGAGAGGGTGAGAGTGAGTCTCAAGTCGAGAGGGAATAGTCCCAACTCAAGTAGAGATACACAACACAACAGGATCTACGCAACTTCTAGCAGAGTAGTCCACACAAATGTGGAAGTCACAAACACAAAGTGAATAGATAGCACATACAACACCCAACGAAGTAGTCCACACAAGTGCAATGATCATTATAATGAGTTTACAAGAATGAGTCTATCTAGAGTCTAGTGGATTATTCCACATGGACGAGACAACGATAAAAACTAATACAACACATTCCCAATAATATATGCGATAAAATAACAAAAATAGCTCAATTGTCTTAGTACAAGTTAAAGAAACATGTATTACAAGTGTCCAAAAAATAGTCTTACAAACAAATACAATACATGTGTGAAAATGTGTTGGCCTATTAATAGGCTTCTGAATTAAGTGAAAGCTCCAAGACACATCCATACACTATACATCACTAACCCCAATAGTGGGGCATTGGAGCCACTGCCCGCTCCTCAAAGAAAAGACTACATACTCTCAAGGCTATGTGGGAGGAGCTAAGGTGAAAATTCTTTTTCTCATACAATGAGGGGGTATATATAGCCAAGGGGGTATAACTGACCCTTGTGACTCTTTGACTTCCCTCATAACAGTTTGACTTCTTATGACTTTTCGACTTTACATGACTCATCGATTTCGTATGTGGGTCTCTTGGACTTCCACTTTACATTACATTGGTTCTACAAGTATGGCCCATAGTAGTGATGTCGCCGAGACAACTCGTGACACAAATTGACATGACACTGTTGACATGTACTGACTGACTGTGGTGTCTGTGTCGAGTTGTTGTACTGCTAAGTGATGGTGTGCTCTCGGCATAACATGTTTTCACCTCTGCATGACAAAGTGTGCAGGGTCTTCGATGGTCTTAGTCTTTTCTTGATGGTGCATGTACATGTATCACTTTCACTCGCTTGCTCGATGTACTTCATTTGTTCATTCGACCACGAGTAAGTCTTCTAGTATATGCCTCTTTTCCATCCCATTCATTTTCGCGCCATGTTTTATCGATGTACCAATTCCTACAATCACTCATGATGAGACGAAATCAAATCCAAAAATATCCTAATTTACCATGAAGCATTGTTTTCCATTATGGTGCAGGTGACCGAGAGAGGGAAAAGGAACTGAGACTGTGGGAGCACAACACAAATCAGGCTGTGGGGCTCCAGAGAAATTTCAAGAAAAATTGTGCAGATGCGACAAGCAGACAGATTTTTGCGATCTGAGACAATAGTGACAGCTGCAAAACAAAACCCAACTGCGAGAAAGAACTGTTAATTTCTGGGAGGAAGGCCAAGCAGGGTGTCGGGGAGCTGTTGGGCCAATCTCTGCAATTTTTCAAGGGAGCACTGGGTAGGTCATTCATTGGGATCAGCTCAATTTCTCCAGGGAGGACAGTGCAGGAAGTAAGAGGAACTGGCAGAAAAATCTATGCAGTTTTCCTGAGGAGCACAAAGTCGGTTGTGGGAGCTAGTGTTCAAAACAACGTAATCTTGAGAGATAGCCTGGGCCTAAACAATTTTGTGCAGTTTCTAGGCTGATTGCAGAGCGAGAAAGAAGGGTCAGATAGGATAACTCTCCGTAGTTTCTGAGATGTTTGCAGAGAGGACAAGAAGGGATGGTTGTCAAGACAAGTCTACGCAATTATTGGGTTGTTTGCATAGTGGGAAAGAAGGGCTGGCTGGACAGCTCTACACATTTTCTTAGCTGGTTGCAGAGCAAGCAAGATGGGTAGGACAAGACAAGTCTGTGCAATCTTGGAGCTCAGTACAATCCGAGGTCACAACTTAAGTTATTTCTCCGGTTGACCAGCAGGAGGCTTAACGGGAGATCTTGTGGGAAGCACAAATTGGATCGGTTTCTAGGACAACTTCTGTGCATTTCAGCCCCAAGGGTTAGCTCAACTGGTAAAATAAGTGTCTCGTCGTTTAGGAGGTCACAGGGTCAATTCTCCCCGAAGCCCTTGGGTTTAGGCCTAGCTATTGGCCACGGGGCTTGATACCCTTGATCAAGCTTAGATATTTCTGGTGGATGTAGCGGCCACCCAATGACCGCAGGTGTTTGTGAACCACCTGAAAAATATATATAAAATAAAAAATAAAAAATAAAATAAATAAATAAAACTTATGCACATTTCTGGGAGTTATTCAGCTGATTCATTTCCATAATTGCGCAGAGAAGGTTGCCCGAAGGATAACCTCAAGCTCTGCGCAGTTCTAGGCAGTACTGCAAGGTCACTGAGATTGGTCCTAGTTGACAAAGGGTTGGTCGGTCAACAGATTTTCAGGAAAACTGGCTAAGTGTGAAAGCAGATGTACTCATGCAGACATGACAATGTGATCACACTTTCAACATGACTTGATGACAAGACTCCTCAAACCAACAAGACAACATGTCCTCAGTGAGACTGACTCAAAGGTTGAGAGTGACAAGTGCGACAGTTGAAATATATCTTCGAATGACTGTGACGACACTTGTGCGGCAATGTTTACAACTTAGTGTGTGAGTGTGACCGATGTCGACAAAACGAAAACAACTCATACACAAAGACAAACCTTCAAAATGCCAAAACAAACTCGCAAGCATGACATATAGATCAACATGCCAAAAGACAATTGGTGATCGATCAAACGAAGAGGGTGTGAAAACTCAACAAGAGCTCCTGGGATGAGCTCGAGTGTTTGTGACCATCAAGTCAAACACCAAGGAAGGCTCCGAAATTTGGATGCAAGCCAAAATTTTGGAGGGTGTTGCAGCAGCTACGACACCCTCCTTGCACTCTTCAAATCTCTAGCTGCATAAAATTTGGAGACCCGTGAGTGAAGAAAAATTTTCTATTTCCTTCTATGGGAGAGGTTTTTTCTTTCCTCTTTGAAAAAAAAGCATATCGAGATTTAATTTTTCCAAGTGAACCATATTTTATGGGGACTCAAGGTTTGTATCTAAATCTATGGAGTCATGATTTCAGCCCAAAAAAAGATGTTTCATCAACTATTCATTTTTGGTTAAATTGCCATATTTCCCCATTCACTTTTGAAATGAAAACACCTTTAGGAACATTGAAAAACCTATGGACCACTATATCTATTGGACAAAACCACAAGAATTTATGTAATATTATGCAGGATTTGTGTAGAAGTGGATCTTGATAATGGAGTGTAGAAGACAATAAATCTCCAAGATGCCCAAAATTAGAAGAAATCCAGAAAAATAATGAGGAAGGAGAACAATGGTAGCAACGAAGAAGAAGAAAGGGTGCCCCCTTGCAAAATATAGCCATAAGAACACATAAAGAAAATGCATTGGGACTTAGAGGCCCTCTCCAAATAAATTGACTACCAAAATTGAAGAATTATTATTTAGCGAGAACAAAGGTTTGGCAGAGAACAAATCTGATGCCTTCATCACACAAATGAAGAAGGGGCAATCCTCAATCCATTGCACCAAGAGATCCAACTAGTGAACTCCCAACACACAAGTTTTGAGAGTCAAAATAGCATGCCTCCCCTTAAGATGTTCCAACTAAAGAAAATTTAGTCACAGAGGAAGAGGTTGCATAAGAAGATGATGATGTAATTCATTCTCCTACCAAGGACCATTAGGGACCTTTCATTTATGCATTTCCATATGAAAAACAAAAGGGTAAAAAACCACATGAGAAAGTATGCAGCCACACTAATAGAGATGTTAGAAGTGCACATGCAGAGTAAAATAAAGCGCTAGGCTCTCAAAATTCATTGGAAGAGGCTTTTCAAACAAGAAGTAAACAAGCCAAAACAATGACTTGGGATAGAAAAATAAGCCACACCTGCAAAATATGAGAAAAAGAAGGAAGATGATATTGCATTTGCAAAAAAAGGTTGAAGATGCCTGTAAGTGTTAAAGAAAAACTCAAGTTCCTCCCCAAGTTTTAAACTGTGATTGTCTTTTGTTCATTCTTGATTATGTTATGTCTTTGTATCAATTTGTGTAAAGGATCCTGGAATCCACCTCCTATCACTTAATATTTGTTGTAAATTTTGTCAGACTTTACAATTCTTTAGGTGTTTAAGCATATAAACATAATGGTTTAGATATCGAAGAAATCAAATTTTTTTATTCTTGGGCATTCAAAAGGCTCATGTAATGTGAGTCAAATCACTGAAATAACCCCTCTTTTGTTGTAATTACTGTGCCCACAATACATATTGTTTTTAGTTAATTTTTATTATTTTTGTAATTGTTTTTTAGTTCACTAAAACAATTGAATATTTGTACCAGACAAATCTACCCTAATAAATAATTTTACTTCCTACTACTCAACCACACAAAAACCAATTCTAAAAAACTAAATATTTTGCAGGTTGGGTAAGTGGATGCGTCTTCACTTTCTACACGCGCTATATCGTTTTAGAATTTGAAGGCAGTGTTTTGCTTCAGATCTGTGAGCACTTATATTATTAAATAAAAAGAGGATATCCGTTTCAGATCTTCTGCGTGTTACACGTCGATGGCACAAACTGTGCGTCACCCCTGATGCAGTGCTGCCCATGATGACGACCACTGGTGCCAGCAACAATGCAACTGCGCTGGACGACATGGGCGTTCTCTGTATATGGAAAATGAATTATAATCTGATGAAAACTATTACCTTAATAATCCCTTTCTCTAAACCGCAAATGATAAACGTTGAGCTGTCGGTGATCAATGTCTGGGTCGTCTCATATTTATGGTCCTCTGGATGCCTCGGTCTGCGGAGTGCGGGCTACAAGTTGAAGTTACGATAAAGCGCAACGACAATAATTACAATTGGAATCGTGTACTGAGGGGCAGAGGAATGGTTGGGACCTTTAGGTGGGGCTGGAATTTGGGTAAAAGAAATTAAAAGAAAATTAGAATAATAATGTTTGAATTATATTTTTGATAGTGGAAATAGATTTAGTATCATCAAAAATTTCTTGTAGATTTAAAATTTTGAAATTTAACAATTATAATTTAGATTTACAAAAATCCCTGCCAAATTTTTTCAAAATATGATCAAATTTTTATGACTTTAAAAAAGAATAAAACAATCTCATTAAACTGCTCATTAAACTACGGCATTACAATTTACGCTACGTCCTTCAATTGAAAGTGTCAGTTCAATCTTGCTTTTAATCCTTGACGCTGGCATATTCTTTGTCATGTCCATTAAATCAAAGGATGGTCTTTAATGACTTAACACGGATGTTATTTAATGAGTTAACGCCTTTCACATTTATTGATTCAGTCATTACTGAGTCACACTACTGATTATTTGCATTTAGTTTGTTTAAGGGAGGGTCGCCATTACCTGTGCACCCTCCCCGCCACGTCGAAAAATCACGTGACAAAGTGCATGGAGCCAGTACGACACCTGTCCATCGTGGAGCTCCGCGTGTTGGGCATCATGTCACGCCATAAAACTTTCACTCCGCGCCATTTCCTCCATTTGTTTGGGGTCATTGCTGCGATGTTCCAATTTCCCTTTGTCTTTCTGCTCGGGGCTGATTGTTGGGCAAAGCCTCCCACTGAAGATGGTGCGGGCCAGCCCCAGAACCTGCGCGCTTCACCTATATTCATGTGTTGTTGCAAGTGTTTGTTCAATTGATAGGTTTTGTGGACCTGCGCGCTTCGTCTGGTATGCAGGTGCTGGTGTAAATGTTTGTTGGAGGTTTAGGGTTTGTGGTTGGAACATCGTTTCTGCTTTTCTTGTGGTTTTCTGCCTGGATTTCTTGGTCGTTCTGGATTGTCAGTTGTTTAGGGTTTCTCTGGTGATGGTCTTATTCAGCGATTTTGTTGTTTGGGGAGGAGTCGGTTGCAGTTTTACTGAGTTCGAGGTAATTTAAGAATTTGTTGTTAATTTGTTGTTTTGTGCTGGTGTTTTTGGTGGTTTTCTGTTGTCTAATGGCTGTTTTTTCTCATTGTAGGTGTGGAAAAGGTTGTTGCGGGTGTGGAGAAGGTTTGGCGAGCTCCGAGGAAGGTGGGGAATGTCGGCGACCATCCATGGCCTGTATCCGGTAGGATTTTAATCCTCTGTGTTTTTCAACACAAGCAACTCTATTTGGATATTTTGTAAACTTTCTATGGCATTTTTTTTAGGGTTTAGGGTTTTTGTGGATATTTTGATGTTGTTTGTTGTTGAGGGTTTGGGGTTTTTGTGGAAATTTCGTTGTTTTGTTGTTATTTTCGTCGTCCCATGCTATCCTCGGCCGTCTCGTGCCATCATCGGCGGAGGGCTTCGCCCAACAATCGGCCCCGAGAACAAAGACAAAGGGAAAATGGAACATCGCAACAATGACCCCAAACAAACCCTCGAAACCCTCTTGTCTTTTGGTATGACTTAATTTTTGATATGTCTGATAGATTCCTTGTTTTCGCTGTTATTTTCGCTCCATGCCATCCTTGGCCGTCCTGTGCCATCCTCGGCGGAGGGCTTCGCCCAACAACCGGCCAGGACAGCAATTCCCTCTCCTCTTGACCTGCAATTCCGCTCTCCTCTTGGCATCAAGGGCAGAGCACAAGCTTATATGAATTAAGAGTGTTAATTACTGTGTGAATGGTCAACAAGTTGATTTATGCTCCTAGGCCATGATGAGATATCCTCTCTGCATCTCAAATTCCTTAATTTTACTTAACTGTTCCCCAGTGTTTCTCCATATTTCTGGAACAATGCATCCATTACTTCTCTGAAATGGTGTTTAAGTAGACTCTTTGTCGCTGCTCTCAATTGACTTGCATAACGTTTCCCTTAGGCTTCCCTTTTAAAAGCGGATCCTCTCATGGCATCCATCACCTGCCTTCACCTCGTTCATGAAAGCTTTTGTTAGGAACTTCACTCTTTGTATTTGAAATGAAGCTTCTCTCGCTATTTCACTGCTCACCTATCCAATAGTTTCATCTTGCAATTTTCTTAAATTCACTTTAAAAATAATTTTCAGGTTCCAACCACTCTGAATGACCGCAATCCACTTCTCTTTAAAGTCTGAGATCAATGGATATTATTATTAACCCATTTCACTTTTGTAGAAAGTCGTTAGATTGACTAATTTGAGTATATTTACAGTTAAGCAAATTTGGGGCTATTTTGGTTGGGCTGAAAATAACAAATTCTTTAATGGCCATATGTATGGGGTTGTATAAGTCTACCATTGCAGTTATTTAACTATGAGCTTATATAGCTTCCCTGCATTTATATCTATGAACAAATTAGTTATCTATTGTTAACCCTTAATTATCGAAAGAGGCAATTTAGAATAATTTTGAAAGGGGAGGCAATTGACTGACTTGGACATTATTTAGACTGGCAAGCATAGTTTTTTGTTCTTATTTGTTGATGCTTGTCTAGCCTATTGAAACTGCAAGTTAAGCCTTGCATGTATGTTATGCTGAGAGACATGATTATTTTTTCAAAATTTATGATTCATTAGAAGCTGGAAATTACTGCTTAGTTATGTGAGAAAGAAGCTTATGATGGATATTGTCTCATAGTTGTCTTAAATGGGACGATATGGGAAAATTAAAGCAGAAATACCAATATTTATTTTATGTTTTCAATACTCATTCTTGTACCGTAAGCACAGATGTTCATGGAAAGGGATCTTGAGGATGATGATAAATTATTTTGGCTTGGCACCATTCAGTTCTTTCATAGATGGGTGAAATTTCATTTGCCCCACCCATGAATGGTTGTGGTTATGTTTGCTTGTGAATGAAGGATATCCATAGTCGTTTTCTGCTGACGTTTGACTTGCATTAGAGTACTTTGGTAATTGAGTACGAGCTTCCACAAGTGTGGTTGCTCATTGTCAAGGCCTCATTGACCAACTTTATAAAATTTTACTTGGAAAACACTCAATTGTTATTAGTACATTATTTGTTATTTTTAGTTTTCTCTATTCTAGTGCTATGTACTTTTAGAAGTATATGGGAATGGAGTGTCGAATCTGTTATTTTATTGTAAGAATGAGATGTTGGAACTATCTTTTTGATGGCTTGTTATGTGTTACATTTAATAAGGTTGTGTCCATGTAACAGCAGTTGCGAGTTATGCTTGTTGAGTCATGAATCAACTCTAACTCAGATCAACATCAAAGCAATTTTCTTTCTTTGAAGGAATGCTGCAGATATAGTTGGTCATTGTCAAGGCCTCATTGACCACCTTTATAAGATTTTACTTGGAAAACGATCATAAATGTTATTGGTACATTATTCGTTATTTTGAGTAAAGTTTCTCTTTTCTAGTGTTGTATATCTTTAGAAGTATATGGGAGTGGTGTATTGAATATGTTATTTTATTGTTATGGCCTGTTATGTGTTGCATTTCATAAGGTTGTGTCCATGACTCCATCTAACAGGAATTATGAGTGAATCATGAATCAACTCTGATTCAGATCAACATTAAAGCAATTTTCTTTTTTGGAGTGAATGTTGCATATGCAACACTGTCAAAATTGGCCAACAACTTATTTTCCAGTGCTCTATTCCTGCTCTGATTCAAACCTCGATTATTAACATGGAAATTCCCTGTCTCAACACTTTAAGCCTTAGATTGAATATCCTAAAGACTGCATCCACCTAGGATTAAGAATAATTTTGAAAGGGGAGGCAATTGACTGACTTGGACATTATTTAGACTGGCAAGCATAGTTTTTTGTTCTTATTTGTTGATGCTTGTTTGGCCTGTTGAAACTGCAAGTTAACCCTTGCATGTATGTTATGCTGATAGACATGATTATTTTTTCAAAATTTATGATTCATTAGAAGCTGGAAATTACTGCTTAGTTCTGTGAGAAAGAAGCTTATGATGAATATTGTCTCATAGTTGTCTTAAATGGGACGAGATGGGAAAATTAAAGCAGAAATACCAATATTTATTTTATGTTTTCAATACTCATTCTTGTAACGTAAGCACAGATGTTCATGGAAAGGGATCTTGAGGACGATGATAAATTATTTTGGCTTGGCACCATTCAGTCCTTTCACAGATGGGTGAAATTTCATTTGCCCCACCCATGAATGGTTGTGGTTGTGTTTGCTTGCGAATGAAGGATATCCATAGTCCTTTTTTGCTGACGTTTGACTTGCATTAGAGTACTTTGGTAATTGAGTACGAGCTTCCACGGGTGTGGTTGCTCATTGTCAAGGCCTCATTGACCAACTTTATAAAATTTTACTTGGAAAACACTCAATTGTTATTAGTACATTATTTGTTATTTTTAGTTGTAAAGAGAGCTTCAGCGTAAATCACATAAGAAGAACTTTGGTCGACGCGTTTCGAACCAACTAATGTGGTTCATCATCAAGACGAGTTGAAGGTACAGATCCAGATCAGCGTGTTAAATAGCCTAAGCAGAGACTCCAACGGCTAAAAAATCTAACGGCTTGTTATGAGTTCCAGTTAATAAGGTTGTGTCCATGTAACAACAATTGTGAGTTATGCTTGCTGAGTCATGAATCAACTCTAACTCAGATCAACATCAAAGCAATTTTCTTTTTTTGAAGGAATGCTGCAGATATAGTTGGTCATTGTCAAGGCCTCATTGATCACCTTTATAAGATTTTACTTGGAAAATGGTCATAAATGTTATTGGTACATTATTCGTTATTTTGAGTAAAGTTTGCTCTTTTCTAGTGCTGTATATCTTTAGAAATATATGGGAATGGTGTATTGAATTTGTTATTTTATTGTTATGGCCTATTATGTGTTGCATTTCATAAGGTTGTGTCCATGACTCCATCTAACAGGAATTGTGAGTGAATCATGAATCAACTCTGATTCAGATCAACATCAAAGCAATTTTCTTTTTTGGAGTGAATGTTGCATATGCAACGCTGTCAAAATTGACCAACAACTTATTTTCCAGTGCTCTATTCCTGCTCTGATTCAAACCTTGATTATTAACATGGAAATTCCCTGTCTCAACACTTTAAGCCTTAGATTGAATATCCTAAGGACTGCATCCACCTAGGATTAAGAATAACTTTGAAAGGGGAGGTAGTTGACTGACTTGGACATTATTTAGACTGGCAAGCATAGCTTTTTGTTCTTATTTGTTGATTCTTGTCTGGCCTGTTGAAACTGCAAGTTAAGCCTTGCATGTATGTTATGCTAATAGACATGATTATTTTTTCAAAATTTATGATTCATTAGAGCTGGAAATTACTGCTTAGTTCTGTGAGAAAGAAGCTTATGATGGTTATTGTCTCATAGTTGTCTTAAATGGGACGAGATGGGAAAATTAAAGCAGAAATACCAATATTTATTTTATGTTTTCAATACTCATTCTTGTATCGTAAGCACAGATGTTCATGGAAAGGGATCTTGAGGACGATGATAAATTATTTTGGCTTGGCACCATTTAGTTCTTTCATAGATGGGTGAAATTTCATTTGCCCCACCCATGAATGGTTGCGGTTGTGTTTGCTTGCGAATGAAGGATATCCATAGTCCTTTTCTGCTGACGTTTGACTTGCATTAGAGTATTTTGGTAATTGAGTACGAGATTCCACAGGTGTGGTTGCTCATTGTCAAGGCCTCGTTGACCAACTTTATAAAATTTTACTTAGAAAACACTCAATTGTTATTAGTACATTATTTGTTATTTTAGTTAAGTTTGCTCTATTCTAGTGCTATGTACCTTCAGAAGTATATGGGAATGGAGTATCGAATATGTTATTTTATTGTAAGAATGAGATGTTGGAACTATCTTTCTAATGGCTTGTTATGTGTTACATTTAATAAGGTTGTGTCCATGTAACAACAGTTGCGAGTTATGCTTGCTGAGTCATGAATCAACTCTAACTCAGATCAACATCAAAGCAATTTTGTTTTTCTGAAGGAATGTTGCAGATATAGTTGGTCATTGTCAAGGCCTCATTGACCACCTTTATAAGATTTTACTTGGAAAACGGTCATAAATGTTATTGGTATATCGTTAGAAGTATATGGGAATCGTGTATTGAATCTATTATTTTATTGTTATGGCCTGTTATGTGTTGCATTTCATAAGGTTGTGTCCATGACTCCATCTAACAGGAATTGTGTGTGAATCATGAATCAACTCTGATTTAGATCAACATCAAAGCAATTTTCTTTTTTGGAGTGAATGTTGCATATGCAACACTGTCAAAATTGACCAACAACTTATTTTCCAGTGCTCTATTGCTACTCTGA
>APFE030214532.1:11397-56682 GCA_000404065.3 Pinus taeda
AGCCCATACAAAAGTTATAGTTCCTTTCCCTTCAGTAAGGCAACTATTAATCCAAAGAGAATTGGGAGAAAAAAGGGCAAACTGGGTAACAACACTTCAAGAATACGATCTAGAAATTAAACCAGCAAAGATTGTTATAGGCCAAGGTTTTTGCAGGTTGTTGGCAGGAGCGTCCAACATTCCAGAATCAAGTGATACAGATCAATTTGAAGCGATCAACCAGATAAGTATCATTGACTCTGAATCACAATATGTTGATTTAATATTTTATTTGAAAAATGGATATGCACCTCCCAACCTGTCTTACAAAAGCAAGAGGGCCATAAGATTGAAAGCAAAAATTTTACCATTATTGATGATGTGCTTTTTAGGAAAAATTATGATTCAATTTTATTGAGATGCCTTGAAAAACCTGAAGCACAAAAGGTTTTGCAGGAATTAGATGATGGACCAGTAGGAGGCCACTTTGGAGCTGATACAAAAGCTCACAAAGTCATCCATGCTGGATACTATTGGCCCACTCTGTTTAGAGATGCTTATGAATATGTAAGGAAATGCTGAAATTGCCAAACTTCTAGTGGAAGACAAAGGAAATCAGCCTTCCCTTTGCAACCGGTCAACATTGAACAACCATTTGAGCAATGGGGATTGGATATCATTAGAGAAATTACCCCAAATTATTCCAAACAGCATAAGTATATCCTTACCGCTACTGATTACTTTACCAAGTGGGTTGAAGCGATTCCTTTAAAGACAACAAATTCTGAAGCTATTATTGAATTCATAGACCAATTCATCATTACCATATTTGGTTTCCCAAATGCTCTTGTTTTTTATAATGCATCTTACTTTTCAGGAAATGCTATGCTTGATTTCGCAATTAAAAGAGGATTTAAACTTAAATACTCTGCTAATTATTATCCCAAGGGCAATGGTTTAGCAGAATCTACACACAAAAATCTGATTAAAATTATTAAGCGAACTATAAAAAATAATCATAATAACTGGCATAAATCTTTAAATTTTGCATTATGGGCTTATAGGATAACGCAAAAAGCTTCTATAGGTTCTTCTCCGTTTAAACTTGTGTATGGAAAAGAAGCAGTGCTACCAACAAATATTGTCCTCCCTTCTCTAGCCCTAGTTCAATTTATTGAGGAAAGCCCTTCTTCTTCTTTACAACTTAGACATGATCAAATTCTAAAATTAGAAGAAGAAAGAGAAAAAGCCAAAGTCACTCATGCGAAACATCAGCAGATCATCAAGTCATCATTTGATTCGCTTTCATCCGGTTCCAAACAATTTCAAGTCAGTGATTTAGTTCTGAAATGGGACAAAGCCCATGAAGATAAGGGAAAACACACTAAGTTTCAGAAGATGTGGCTTGGACCATTTCAGATCTCTGAAAAGATAGGCCATTCGACTTTCATATTACAAGATTTATCAGGGTTGAGAGATTCTCTCCCTGTTAATGGCCTTATCTTAAAGAAATTCTTCAATTGGGGAGGTAACCCCTTCTCCTTTTAATAGCATTTTTGTAGTTTGTAGGAGCATTAGAAAATAAAGTTGTGAGGTATCTTCCATTGACCTTTGTTGTACTTAAAGAGTTGTTTAAAACAAGTAGTGTGATATTTACTTTTAAAATAATAGAAGTCTTAAACAAAAGGGATGATTTCTAGGAAATTAGATATAATTGCATTCTAAAACCACACTGCAATCTTAGTGCACCCCTCTCAAAGTTTAGAAATATTGTAAATCTTTTTAGGTTTTCAAATTGGTCACAAAAAGGTTATCAATATCAAAATAGGAACTAATCCAATTTCAGCATCTTCAACTCTTACCTTGTCATCCATTTACTCTTAAGGAGAAAATTGTCTATCCCACTCACCAAAGCTTATGATTACTCAGAATGTAATTCTAAGAATATCGAATATAAAAGATAAGAGGTCTTATTACAAGCCTGCTTACCATGCTCATAGGGAAATAGTTTAGCCGACATTACCAATACTGCATACCAAAACAGGGTAATGGCTTTTTCTAAGACAAGGGGTCTCATCACGAGCCAACTTGTTCGTTTAGATTACTACCAGTGAATAGCATTGTCACTCAGCTGGCCACCAAACCATGGAAATGACTTTTTATCTTACAAAAATAACAGAAAAAAAAAAAAAAATGCAAAATGTGAAAAACATGTTTTGAACTCATTATGTTAATCATACTCTGAGGTGAATGGGACAATCGACGATACCATGGTTAAAAGGTATCCCTGTCGAAACTATGGATGTTTGCTGGCAGCAGAGGCTCTACCTATGATAAAGGATTTAATTTTAAAAGCTGATTTGGAAAGGTTTTCTGTTTTATCATTATCAACCAATAGAGGCCAATTTAAAATTTATAATGTATCTAATTTTAAACAAGAGAGGGAATTAGCAAAGAAAGTTTCATTTTGTTTGGAATGCAAGTATACCTAGTTATATTAGAATTTTCCCCTTTGATGAAATTTCTATTTTGAAAAAGTTTAAGTATTTCCATACTTTTCAGAGATAACTGTTTCTTCCAGTGAATTGCCAATTGTTGTGCCCTACAACAACCCCCCATTTCATATCATTATTATCCCAAAACTATAATATGAATGGGTCCCTTTTTAATTTTAATTTTAATTGGTATCAACTTAGTTTTATTCAAAAAGGTCCGAAATAATAAAATAAAACATTACCAAACCTTTTAGAATGAACCAATCAAAGGCCTTACATATAAATGATTAATCTTTTGTCATTGCAATAAAGCGATCGCAAGATCGCAAATCGCAATGACAAAGGAAACACAACTTAAGAACCCATTGGTTTTCTCTGATGCGAAATAGGATATCGGATATCAATGATAATGAACTGGCGCAATAAAACTCCCTTTTGCTCCGATGCGATGCGATATCGCTATCGGCAATCGGTGATCAACTATGCATGCTTTTAAAGTGTCCCACTCAGTACTCCTGACGCGATGCAATATCGCTATCGACGATCAGGAATCCCAAACAGAACCAATATAATGATTTATGATTTCCCCCGACGCCCGATTGCGATAAAGCCAAAAGTGCATATTTCAAAGAAAATCTTAAAGCGGGTTTAATACGATTTATTTGTATTAAAAGCTTTAAGTTCTGAATAGCCATTCATCCACGCTCAACCGCCAAAACATCCAAGGCACGCTTCAAATAAATCATTCGGCCAGTAATCGAATTGATGGGCATTTATAGGATTGACAGGTCTTAATGGCCATTTAATGAAACAGTAAGCTTGAGATCTTTTTACAGATTGTATCCGAGGCCACCTTAAGTTAGTAATTTGCCATGCATTCACTGATATATATCTCAGTCATATTCGATTTGTGCTATTGTTTACTGTATTACGTTCATTATCATTTCTGTGCAGAATTCTTCCAAAGTAACAGCTTCAAGTAGAATGGGGAAGAAGTCCAAGAAAACTACAATGGCTTCCGCTTCGCCGGCCACAGGGCAACCCGTCGTTGATCCAGGTGCTAAAAAGAAAGGATTAATATCGGATACTACATGCCTAGGACTTGCCAGAACTACTTGGCAAGGCACCTATAATTTGATCGAATCTGAAGAGCCAAGGGTGACAGTAATACAAGTCTCAGCTGACAGCACTCGTAAATCCGAGGCTAATCTAAAGGATTTAGCCAACTCTTTTCTTCATCGAATAGCGTCTCGAGAGCAAATTCTCCCATATACAGATGTGGTTAGATGGGCAATTCAGGAAATCCCAATTACAGACAGAACCTTCAGCACCAGAGATGGGAGAATTTTCGGTTCCTTTCAAGCTGAGGATTTAAGGCAAACGTATCATTTACCGGTGGCAGAGAAGAAATATAACATAGCATTTTTGGAGAAATTCTGAGCTGAGAATGAGACTGAATCCGAACCCATCCGGGATTGGAGACAAAATCCAGCAAAACACAAGCACGAATTTTCAGGTAAGTACTCGGTCGATTCTCTATGCTCTCCTTATTGCTATGTTGGGATAATGATGTGTAGGTTGTGGGGATTACATGATTCCACCAATTTTACCATAGAAATGGTCCCCTTAATGGAGGCAGCATGTAGTGGTGAAATAATGGATTGGGCAAATATACTGTCTGATAAGTTAGCATCCACAGTTCTTGATTTTAGATCCAAGTCCCGCGTCACTGAAAGGTTCATTCCCCCATTTTAATACAATGCCTATATATTAGATGTCCTGTGTTTTAATTATGAATTTCCTATGCTCGGATGGAGGTGGACGTCGCAAGACCCCACACCGTTCACATATACCATCAAAAGTTGTGGAAAACCAACTACAAGCACCATTTGTATCAAATATGCAATGGCTTCATGTTGCCCATTCATCATTCTATTTTCAATAATCCCGCCCCTAAGATTTCCTACCAAGCAGGGATTGATTTAACATCCATAGGAAGTTGGTTCGAGGAGGAAAAGTTCACTTATATCAGAATTTTTGGCAGTCAAGCCAAACCCCACGTTCTTCCTCTATACATCCCTGATAAACTGTTGGCCAGGGAAATAGCCTATCAGATCATCTCCGATGGGGTTACACAAACTCTAAAGAAAGCTAAGAAGCACGTCTGGCCTTCTTTTCCCTTGATATATGGTATCTACACTCTACATGATTTCAAACATGTAGAGAAAGAAGCTGAGAAAATAAACTCATTAACCCTGGCAACTCTACCGAGCAGGCAATTTGATCCAAACAAAGTTGCCTATAATGCACTCGAATAGGCCAAATTGACCATGTTTGAGCATAAAGAAGATAGATTTGAGGACTTGTTCGCATCGGCTGAGTCAATGTATCAAGTTAAATCGCTTGCTATAATTGAATACAAAGATGAAGGACTAGTTGAATTCAACAGACTTAGAGAGCAGAGGTTGCAAACTCTGCCTCTAGATCTGTTAGCGACGACTCCAACAACAGAATCAAGCGAGCTTGATCAGCGACTTGTTAAAGAACCTCCTATTACATAAAAGCAACAGGAAGAGGTGCATGAGCAAAGACAAGAAGAGACCCAGGAAAAAGATCAAGAACAGAGCAGTTTAAATGTAAATGAAGATACACAGATTGATCCGAAATTGCTCCAGGAATGGCAGAAATTTAATTCAATTATCGGCAATCTTGAATGCTCTAAAGATGATGACACATCAAAAGAGGTCAATACATAGGAGGCGACTTCAAAGCAGGTTTCAAGTGAAACCAACGACCCACCCAAGTCAAAAGAAGTGGAAATAATCCCAAAGGATCCTTCTGGCGAAGTCCTTTTGCAGATTGAAGAGATTCCTCCTTTAGATGTCTTCTATAGCCCAAGACATAAAGCTGTAGTGAAACGACAGAGGAAGAGGAGAAGGACTGATCAACCTTCTTTATTCCCAGAACAAACAGTAATGGGCAATGTGCTTTGGAAAGAGGAATTTGACCCCTCTGATGATTTGACAAAACTATCGCAATATGCTGGAGCTTATTCCGCGGCAACAATAGACAAAGCATCAGAGGTGAGAAGTTTATTGAAAACAAAAGACCAGGATATCTTTTCTCTACAAGCACAATTATCGGAAGCACAGCAAAAGGCAGAGCAAGAAGAACAACAATTGCTAGTACAACAACTAATAAACAATTAGTTGACTAAACAATTGCAGGAAAAAAAACAGAGGATTGACGACAGTGCAGTCCAAAAGAAAAAGGAGCTATCTGAGGCATTGGCGCAACTAAAAGCATCAAATGAGAAAATGGTAAAATCCAAAGATGAGCAGATCGCTCAATTATCAGCTCAACTTGAGCAAACAAAAAAGCTCCCACAGATAGATGAATTCAAAGAAGAGGCATTTCAATTAAACAAGGGATTGATAAATCAGATGAAGCTTTTGTGTCAGCAAATCACACAGGCAGAACCATTATGCGATTTAGCGGCATCCATAAGTGAGAAAGCAGAAAAGGCAAGAACAGACTTGGATCAAGCCGAAGAAACATTGACCAATTTTCTGGAATGGAAAGATACCGATCAGGGACAGGCGACTAATATACCAAGGATTCTCGAATCGCATAAAGAAATATTATTTACAGAATCACAATCTCAGTTAATGAAGGCAGAAAGAGCGATTTCAAGATGCAAGACAACCACTAGTAATTTGGTTGAATTGGTTAACAATACTCTTTACTTGTCTAACATGATTTCTCAATGTACTCCATGTAAATTAATAGAAACGAAGATATTGGAGTAGTCATGTTACCCGAAGCTAGAGAAAAATGGAAGATTAATCGCGGGAATTAACAGCTTGACATGGGATGCCCATTGGTTCTTTTTAGTGAAGCCGCACAGCCAGAGAGCTGCCCTTAAATGCCTCATAGATGCGATCGGGTATATTATCCCCGATATTCAGGATGCCACCTTGTTGCCCAACTCAGTTCTCGCCTCAACAGACCGCCCGAAGTGGAGCCAACGCTTGCTGTTGTGTAAGGTAAATCCCCTCTGCGGACAGAGGCGATCCCACTAGCCCGATAGGGGTCTAGCAACAATCAAACACGCTGCATGCAAGCTCCTAATTGCATAATCAAAAAGTTGGTCATAAAGGCCTACCTCGAATCCAACGCTATTCGTCGTGGAAGAACGTCGCCCTGTCCTCTAGCTTTAGCCGGTCACTATCCTCGGTTCCACGCTGGACACCTGCAAAACAAAGGAACAATCCACAACAAGCGTAAATCCAATATTCATACAATTATAATCAGTCAAGCAGGATATAACTCAAATATTACCAGAAGAATACGTGAGTGGAACCATAATAACAGTCGTTCATTATTCAATAAAAGAAGAGAAGAATTACAACCAATTAAGGCTTGACGCTGCAAATCTCCTCCAACTGGGTCAGCAGTTTGACATGCCTTGCAAAGCCACTTCCTCTCTCAGAATTTCGGCAGCATAACTTCTCTCTCAGCTCTTACTATCAATCTAACATAATCTCAGCTCACTTTAGCTCAAAACTTCAACACTCTAACTCTAGCCTTCCAAAAACTCCCTTTCAATGTAGGATGACAGTGATTTATAGATGGCAGAGGAGAAAGTATTCGTTGTATCCGGACACTTACTGAAGACTTGGTATTGTCCCAGAATAGCCTTTGGACTGAGTTGTCATGGATGAAAAAGACGACACTCGATCGTATCCATGGGATTTTTCCTCAGGGAACTGCATGAGTAATGGAGGAAAAAACATTTCAGTTCGCATTGGCAAAAAATCATAACTAATTTTGTGTGGCGCGGGCTTTGTTCTGTGACAGCGCGTCTATGGGCGCACCCTCTTTGTAGGAACTGAGTCATTGGTGCGGGTTAGACACTATGGACCCGCGCTAATGGAAAAAGGACATTTTCCAAGGTTAATCTTCAAAGGGTGTCTTTAGGGATATTGAAGTTCATACTTAGGAGACCTCAATGCAAGTGTTTTCAAGTTGTGTCACTGGTCACAGGTCCGTAAATGTGTCCTCCAATGTGTGACAGCGGGGGTAACAAGGACAGTGACCAACGGTGACAAATTACTGCATAACACCAACTAATCCTATGTTTGAAGAAAGCACTATGAAAACCATGATATGAATGCCATTACCTACTCAAGGAAGTAAACAACATCTACTCACGCTATTTCTAGAAGTAAATGAGCAAAAAACATCTTTTTGGATTTTTATGTATTTTTGTGTGAAATTGACAGGCATGTATTTTATTGTGTGTGAAGGTGGAAGCAAATAGGTGGTGTTGAAGGGTGACTTTGGGCTTTGTGGGGATGTAGGATGGCATGGATGGGTCATAGGAGGTCTTGGGTGGCCTTCTGGAGGCTTTTCCCACACTCGGCCTTCAAAAGAAAGCCTATAGGAAAATCTACAGGAGGACACAGGAGATCTATAGGAGGTCTACAGGAGGATGTCAAGAGAAGTTTTGAAGGTTTTGAGGGTGTGAGAGTGGGTGGAAAAGGTAGGTGAAGGTTGGGATGATGTGTTAGGGTGCCTAGGGTCCACCAAGAATCACTAGGAGAGGAAAAGATGATTGGGAGAGGAAGAAGTCCTATGGAAAAATTGAGAAAACTAAGGCAGATTTGAGGTGAACTTTGGGCGACCTGTAGGGCATGGGTCAAAGGTAGAATGTGATCGCTGATAGGCTAACCTGTTGTGAAGAGAGATCTGCTACAAAAGAACTGACAGTCAACCAATAAGATCAAGCAAGCAAGGAACTGAGTACATCAAAAAAACAGAATTTTGCATCAAGCTAGTCTAAACTGTGATCCATGGAAGTGAATGTTGAGGAATTCTACAAGAAAATAAAGCATGGAAGAAGACTTATTGCAAATACAGAAATGAGCATGGTGGAATAGATCTAAAGCAAAGCATTAACCTTATAACACACTTGAAATCCTATGGAGAAGGAAAATCTATGTTTTTGGGGTAGCAAGAGGGTCTTTGCCTCAATTCATAGTCCCAAAGGGAGGAACAGCGGCCAAGGCATTGTTGCTAGCCTTTTCAATATTCTTCCTATCACTGCTTAACTTGCTATAGAAAACACAAATGAAAGCAAACTACTAAACCATCAAAAACAACCTATTCTTAACCAAGAAAGAAATTCATCTAACAGCAACTAATACATAAACTGAAACAAAGCATATAAATACAAACAAAGAGGAGCTTGGTTGCTGGGATTGGGCCCTAACCAAAGAGCTTCAGCCCTCTGTGGTAACTCAATGCTAGCTCAAAAATGATCTCATCTTTATTATCAAAACAATAATAGGATTACATGAAACTGCCCACAAAATAAGCTCGAAGTTGAGCAGAGCTTTACAATAGCAAAAGTAAAACAAAAATCCGACCCTAGTGAGGCCCTAGGCCTCTCTACTTATACAACTAAAACTCCCGACGTCTTCCTTAAAATCAAGGAGGCTTGGCTCCCAAAACTCGAGATAAACATTAGTTATCCTCCACTTGCTCCGCTGCCTCCTAGTGTATTGATTTGGTTGTTTGTACTTCGAGTTGCATGAAGGGGAATTCGAAGTGAAGAGTAATAAATGAGGGGGATTCCCTCCTGTAAATCCTCTCTTTTGTCCACTTTGAATTATTGTTGCCAATTGTCCATTGAATCTTTGACTTTGTCTTCAAAATTCAACAAAAAACTGCATTAACCACATATTAGACCACATGGCATCACAACTAACTCAACTCACTCCATAAGCATAAATATAATAAAAAAAACATGTAATAAGCTAAGAGAATGGTTGATTTAACTATGTTAGGAGGCAAAATGAGGCCATATAATTACCCATTTATGGGGCTTATCAATTACTTCACCAAATGGGCCAAAGTGATGCCTACACATTCAGCTGACGGTAAAACGGCGGTGCAATTTCTATTCAATCATGTGATTTCCTAGTTTGGAGTGCCTCAAGCCATTGTCACTAACCATGGCTCCCATTTTCGTGATTATATGATGGGTAAGCTGACTTCTAAATTGGGCTTGCGTCACGACGGCTTAACTCCATATTATCTTCACGCCAACGGCCAAGTTGAAGTTGTAAACAAAGTGTTAATTACTATGCTTTAGCGCACCATTGGGATTCAAAAATCCAATTGGCATCTCATGTTTCTTCAGCTTTGTGGGCCTATCGAACCTCGACTAAAGATGCAACTGGATTCACCCCTTTCCAGATAGTCTACAGTCTACAAGCTACCTTACCGATTGAATGTGAAATTCCCTCACTCAAACTAACTGTCGAATTACTCCTTGAAACCTCTATTGGCTTATATGGGCCTGACCCAAGTTCAGAAGAATTATTTAGCCAAACAAATCCCACAGCTATCGGCCCTTTCGACAACAGTCCATGGAGCGGAAACTGAGGTCTCACCCGAGGTAGCAGGGGAGGGTGCTAGAACCAGGTTTCCGCACCCTTGGGATGTCTAGATGTGATCTGGAGGTTTCACGCACCGTTCTGCAACGTCACGCTGCCCCGTTTCGTGCAGATCCGAACCCAGAATAATATTTACTAGTTATTAGCATGTTGTTTACAGATCTAATCTATTTGATGAAGTATTACTTAGGAGGGTCTTTAAGCAAACATTTATCATGTTTATCTAGTTCGCGCACTTAGAGTAAACACAGATTCACATGTATTCAAAATATGCACATAGATCAAACAATGATAATAACCATACAAAAAGATAGATCTGTGATACTTCAGATTTAACACAAAATTACCAAAGCAACTTATCTTTATTTACTTTCTTCACCAATACATCCAGATCCACCCTGCGCACTCAGCTACAAAGGTTCGCGCACACAGCTGCAGACTCTTCTAGGCCTCTATGCACACATCTACAGAGCCTCTATCCACTACTCAAACCCTTGACTCGAACTTATAGACGCTTACAGAGTGTTCTCCTCAAAAACCCATTACATTACAGATCCAAGATCATACCCAAAAGAATTGCCTTTCCCTAATAGAGTTGCGCTCTATTTATACCTTCCTATGGTTTGCAGACCAACTTACTTCATTATTTCTTATCCGAACAACCCTTTGACTTGACCTTTTACATTTCGCTCTCCACATATTTCGAAGGTTTACAATATTTTTATTCTACTTTCTAGGCTATCAGACCCAAAACTATTACGCGGGACCTCCGCTACCCAACAACCTCGCCTCAAGAAGAGCGTCTCTTATATTTAGAATGACTGGATGAAACCCATTGTCTCACTGCTTTAGTCATTGAAGCACAAGAAAAGTGATTTAAGTCCCATTTTGATCAATCGGTCTCTCCTCGTGCTTTTTGTGAGGGTGATCTAGTCTTGTTATATGACCAAGATAATGATAAGCTGGGGGCAGGAAAATTTGAACACGTGGCATGGGCCCTATATTTCAAGCGTGTGTTACAAAAAGGGGCCTATGAGCTGATTGATTATGAGGTAAACCCCTTGGACAAGCCCCGCAATGGGTTGTACCTCAAAAATTACTATGCCTGAGTCATCTCACATGGTTACATTTGTACATAAGTGTGTTATTAATTTTTGTGCAGTTTGGTTTGGTGTGTTTTTCAAGTAGATTTCTTGCTTATTATGTCTTCACCTACTTTGAAAATGTCTATGACTCCTTAAGTCGGTTTCGCTGATGGTGCTTGTTGTAGTACCTGAAATTTATCATCCGTGGCATGGGATATTTATGAGCCTCATGGTGAGTTGATTGATCTTCAAGGTATTTGTTTGGGTCAAAAAACTAATAACATTGTTGAATATAGCACAGTTATCGAACTCTTGTAAGAAGCCATTGCTCTTGACATTCGAGAAATGGTTGTTAACCTTGATTCGCAACTTGTTTTTCTTCAGCTCAATGGGCAATATTCTATCAGAAACCCTCATATATTGAGAATGTATTTGTGTATTCATCTATTGGAAAGAAATTTTGATTATATCACATATCATCACATTCCTAGACATAAGAATACATTAACAGATGCATTAGCTAATTATGTGTAGAAAGAGATTTACGCAATATGTGAAAAAACAAACATTGTATCATAGTAAACAGGAAATGCAGGAAATATATATATATATATTGTATATATTATATATATAATATATATATATTATATATATATATATATATATATATATATGTCGATAATGTTTGAGTGTCATACATCAAAACCCAAAAATTAATATATGTGTTCCAAGTACACCCATGGCTCGCAGGGCTCAAAATTGTAAATGTTAAACCTACGGACTACTCGACATTGTGCTCATGATAACACATTACTGCTCGTACTACGTGAGTCAGTAATCGATGAATCCGATCTGACACTCCCACTATGTGCCACTGATAATGGCGTCGAATGTCCTCCATCCGGGCATACTCTGGGATGCCACGGGTTAGGTTATCGAGATTCCGTGCAATCTCCTCCTCATTGTTGACTCCTTCCTGATAAGGAGTGATCTCAAATTGTCGAGCAATGCGTCTAGTGATCAAGGACATCCCGGCTGGTCGCTCTGGTACCACATCTACAATTACAAAATCAAAGTGTCACGAATGCATATATCTCAAAAACAATAAAAAGTAAAAAATAAAAAATTGTTTTGCTCACCTCCATCATCAAAATCCTCCCCCTTTGAGAGCGGCATGTCGAGATCACCACGGAAGTCAGTCCCTCTATATGACCAATACTCCACAACAATCAGTTGATGCCTCAACCATGCAAAGAAAGCAGTCTTGTAGGACATGTGTTGGCCCCCTCTAGTTCTGAGCATCAATTCACTCCATCGGGCCATCTGTGGATCTCGTGGCATTGGGGGGGTTTACCTCTATTAGTTGATAGTGGAAAAATGGGATCTGTTCCAAGAAGAAAGTCACCAGAATGGAACCATATCCAAATTTTCTTAGGTTGTCTTCCTTGCATTTAGATAATTGGTGTTTTATGTTCACTTTCATGGCTTCCGCCCAGTTGAAGACAGTGGGCGTTGTGCAGTCTATGGCATAATGGAACTTAGACTTGTTGGACTCGTGTAATTCTTGAGCCCCAGCAACTCTGTTAATGGTCAAGAGCAGCACCTTCAGTACAAGGTCGTCTATGGTCATGATGTCAACCCTACTGCTTTTAAATTTCAGAGCTTCTGGACAATGTTCTGCAAGGAGCATGTTCACACTTGCCCCAATGGGCTTGCCTCCATATAATTGGACTGGTTCCCCTCTGCGGGACAGCCTGATAATGAAGTAGATGTTTGAAGTCTCTAGCTCCAGCTCTTGATCACAGATCACAAATACCTCTCATCCAATGTCCCACAGACTGATCAAGTATTGTAGCATCTCAACTTGAGCCCAAAGGCCCGATGTGAGAAAGAATTTAGCCCACAGTTCCTCGGTGCATCTAGAAAGTTTTGATCTTCCAAATCCAATGAATCAATTCCTTCGTGCTCACATTCTTTCCATTCGAGCACCATCTTTCTTACTGTGATTTGCCTGCAAACACCCAACATTTATCTAAACACCAGTTTTTGCAATTGAAAATTCTTCATTCTCTGCGCCGATGCGACTGTTTTAAAAACAGTTGCACCGATGGCGTGAGTGCCTGAGTTAAAAACCCCAGATCAGCGCGGTCCTGTGCTTGGATCCCGCACTGACTGAGGGCGAATTTTTTTTTGCAAAGAAATCCTTAAAAACTTGAAAAAATAGTTAAAAGCAAGAAAAACGAGTATGAAAATAGATATTAGGGCCTCAACTCTTACCTGCAACAGATGATTCGTCGATCAGCCTCCTGGATCTGCTGCAATTCGCTCCTGAAGATTTAGGGCACAAGTGGGTAAAAATTGCTCCAAATGAGGTAAAAAAGGTAAATGGTAAAAAATGTTTTACTTTTTCCCTTTTTATAGACTTTTCATCATGTTTTAGGGTTTTACAAGCATTTTTTCACCATTTTACCTTAGAAATGGATAATAAGTTTTCTTCTTGTGCAACGACAAGTGATGGTTTGTTATTGGTGCTACTAAACTAAAGTCGTGTTTAAGCTCTTTTCCCAACTCGTAAAAAATTCAAATGAAAAGATCATCGAGTATTTTTTCCTTTTTTACTCGTTAAAGAAAATAAAAATGTGGAGTCTACTTTAAGCTCTTTTCTGACTCTTAAAACACGAAAATATTGCCGAGTTCTTATCGTTTTGACATTGTAAAATGGTTCTAAAACGTCATTTACCCAGTATATGTTTACCCCTTTTTCAGGCTGGGATAAACTATTTACGAAAAAGGTACTCCTTGGCTGACATGGTAAAGAGGTTCTCTTGAGTATTGTTTTCTACCTTTTCGGGCTCAAGAGACAACTTTACGAAAATGGACCTTTTGGAGTTTTCTTTTTTGTGTCTTTTTCAAACTCTCTAAAGATGAAAAATATATCGAGTTTTCCCTTTTCCAAACTCGTTAAAATTTAAATGACATCGAATTCATCATAATGACGGACATGAGCTTCTCCTTCCTAGGGCTCGTTAATATTACTAGGTCAGATCTATCTGAAGGATGAACTTATAATGCAAGCATATGCTATCCCCTTCAAGCTTGTGATAAAAAATAATTGGGTACCTTACGGAAAATGGTGGGGGAAAATGGGAAATTTTTACCAATTGTGTTAGCAGCTTGTCACTATTGAACATGACACTCTTCTGCTTCATGTCAGGTTGGGATATCCTCATTCATAATTGACCTTCCTGGGTTTGGGCTACCATTTTTTGCCTTTCCATTTTATCTCTGCCACATCATCATGACCTCTAATCCTATGGGTCCAAAAGCTGCCAAACTCCAGAGTCGTGTCACCGATGTGTTCAAGAGTTAATCCTTCTGCAGTTTACACTCATTCCTGATTCTCTGTATCGTCTCATAATCATTGCATCCCTTGTCTCGTGTCAATGATGTGGGATACATCATGGCCCTCCTTCGATGAGGTCACTTCATGTCGACTTCAGCTCATTATCTGGGAAGTTGGCTGATAGAATCCCTTCTAGTACCTTAGAGATTGCATGCCCTAATGGAAAGTTCTTCGCACTCGATGATAAGTATTTATTATTGGCTTTCAATCGAGTGACTTCATGGGTGTTCAATTTCAGTTCCTTATTCACATTCCGTGAATTGTGTTGCTGGTACCTTGAGAGGCATTGTCATTATTATTGGTTCCTTTTGCGCTTGTTAACAGTTCACATCATTGACTTGTAATCAAGTGATTTTCTAGCATGTTCGACATCAACACATCTATTCGCATGCTAGAATTTGTAGTTTGATCAGGTCATGTTGGAGCGCAAGACCCTAGGCTCAGATTACACAAGTCCAGGTTGCAGAGCAATGTGACATGATCATGCTTACATACATGTCTCTTATATATGGATGGCTGCGACCATACCATGTGTCTGTTATATGTGATCCTTCTCATTATTGGATGGTTGTGACCATACCTTAGGTTTGATATGATCCTTCTTACTGGATGGTTGCGCCCATACCTTGGATCCATTTACATGATCTTCTTCTGGATGGTTGCGTCCATACCACGATTCATGTATCAAATATTTCAATGACATATATGTATCTATGCTTTCTTGCAAGTTTTCTAGTGTTGGTCTTTGGTTCTAAGCATCTACTCATAACACATTTCACCCCTCACTCTTGTTCAGCCTTCATGCTTTAAGGGACATCTGTTACACAACATTTTGTCATTGTCCCTGTACTCCCTGTTCCTCGATCCTAGAGGACCTCTACAGTAACCCTCATATGTTTCCCTGCCATGAAGAACATGTCCCTACATCCCTATTGATCTGTAGAACATTTCCATCTTACATCATTTCCTAATAATATTCCTTCAAACTCAGTTTTCAAGAACAACACTAGTGCACAGTTCTTTCCCTATGCCAATTTGTAGAGTTTAAAACTAGGACTAGCGTTGAACGGCGCAAGCGAGCCATTCATCACCCGCACCGACCCTCCTTTGGCAAGTTTTTAAAAATGGAGTCAAAGTTTCCAAGTCTAGAAGCTTCGTGAATGGAAGTATAGTAAATGGTTGAGAAAGATAGAGCCAAGAGAGACTATTTGGGCTCCTTTCCCCTATTAAAATGGAACAAACCAAAAGGGATAAGGCTTCTCCCACCCTAAGAGGATCTATTTCCCCTCTATCAAAGCTATATAAACTCCTCATTTTACAACCTCAACTAACTAATGAAAGGGCTGGAATTATCTGCAAATCTTGATAGCCAACTTGAGAATCTTAGCCTTCTAGCTTGTGTGTGAAGGGAGAATTATCTTATAATGTTTGGTTTGGAGTAAAAGGAAAGAGGCCTTGAACTTCCATTGTTTTGAGGGTGAATCTTGAGATGCTTATAGTGGTGTTGGAACTCGAACATGCCAAAGGGAACCTACAACGTCAAGGCTTCGGTTGTATTTCTCTTTGAAATTTATATTAATACAACTAATGGTTATTTTCCTATATCATGTGTTATATTGCATTTGATAGCTTAAAACTCCTTGACCTTTTAAGTAGACTGAATTTGATTTTATGCTATCACGTTTTCTGTTGTCCTTTGCATGTTTTTTCAGGTATTTGAGCGAAAAGAATAAAAGGAAGTTGGAGCAAGGAAGCAAGATCACCATCAAGTGGATTAGCGTTATAAGAGGTAGGCCCTCTTATTCGATTCTAATCTAAGGACATTTACATTATATTGTCTTGTTTGTGGCTAGACCCACTCTCTTTGGCTAGAGGGATCGTCTCTGTCTGCAGAGAGGATTTTCCTACTCCACAGTATCTTGGTTCAGCAAGAAACAAAGTTCCATTGCCTTATCTACAGCGGAAGCAGAATATGTGGCTGCGACATCTTGTTGCACACAACTTCTCTGGATGATGCAAACAATACAAGATATACAAATCAAATGTTCTCCACCCATCTCCATCCTATGTGATAATACAAGTGCTATTAGTATTTCTAAAAATCCTATTATGCACTCTAAGACCAAGCATATTCCTATTAAATATCACTTTCTACGAGAACAAGTGCTTAAGAAAAAGGTTAAATTGGATTATGTCGCCTCCAAAGAACAAGATGTTGATATATTTACTAATCCTCTCCCCAGAGAAGCATTTGAATATCTCAGGCAGAAACTGGGAGTTGTCTCTGCCTCATTTTGTTGTTAATCTAGTCTGCTCAGTCTACAAGTGAAAATTCATAAGGTTTCTTTCTATACGCGGGTTTCATGAAGTATAGTAGTGTATATATGTGTGTTTCTTTGCAGATAGTTGCGTATGTTTTTCTCTGATAGAAAAATAGTGGGACAGACTCAAGATCAGCCTTTGACATGCTACTGAAATCTATGATTTGATTTGTCTTGGTCTGATGTTGGTGGGTACAGTCTGCTGATATGGTATTGAGTTATGTTTTTCTCATTGGTATTTATCTTATTGATGAAGGTGCTTTGATGAATGAGTTGTTGACAATGAGTAGGTAGCACAAGTTTAGGGGGAGCATTAGCCTTGAAAAATATAATGCATTGTTGGCATTATGGTTGTTGAATTATGCTACTACTAAAATCTTTTGGTCTCGGTTATTAATGTCATATATGTCATTTGATGTAAAGGTCGTGTCGAGACCTATGATGTAATAATTGTCATATTCAGTCATGTATGGACTTTTGAGGTCATGTCAAATATGTAATCCCACTTTGTTGGGTGGTAGTGTCAAAAATGTAATCCCACTTGGTTGGGTGGTTGAGTCAAATATGTATCCCCACTTGGTTGGGTAATTTATGCAAGTATGAGTCCTTGGTGATAGGAAGGTCATACTCAGTTGAGTTATAGAGTCATGTTCTTCATTTGAAAATATTTCAGGAGATTTAGCATGTGCTCAAGGGGAGCATGGACAGTATAGTGCAAATCAGATCCAAAGGGGGAGATTTGGTCCACCCTTTGCCCTTGATTTCAAAGGGGGAGAGTATCTTGGTGTTTGAATAATGGTTATTTGATGTATCTAACAGGTTTTTACAAGTTGAGTGATCATCACTAACATGGTTGCCATCAAATCCAAAGGGGGAGATTGTTGGCATTATCATGCATGTGTTGTCCTTGATGGAAACTCACTTGTAACAAAACAAGTACATGGTAACTAGATGAATCCACAGGTCAGTTCAGAGGTGACAGAGTGATGGAACAAAATAACAGAATGATGGGACAAAGGGTTACAGATCAAAATCAAAAGTTTGATAAAGGTGAATATTTGAAGATCTATACATGGGTTCATCAAGGCCAAGTCGTGTATATACACAAGTACAAAGAAGCAAAGTCGCATACATGTTGGCTCACTAATTAAGAATACAAAGGGTCCTTACCATGGTCTTAGCCCACAATATTGAGCGTAGTAACAGTTACTTGATCGTGTCCAAGATTACCACTGACACTAATGTAATTTTGACTCATGGTATTGGCTAAGGCTCTAACTATATAAGGAGGTGAAGATCAAAGTACTAAGTGTGAATGTGAAATGGTTTTTGATGAATACTTCAATATGAAGTATATTTGCATTGTAAGGGACATAGTTGACACATAGATCTGAAATAATTATGCACCGATGAATATAATAATGGATCAGGATCATGAGACATAAAATGAATTTCCATTATATGATCTACTCATGGCTTGACTAGGTCTAAGTATTGACGCATGTTTTTATCTCTAAATATTATGATCTGGGTATTTCTTAAGTTCTAAGGAGCTAAGAAATTTTAGGTCAAAATTTGCAAATCTGTACGCAAGATGGTCTTGGTGAAGTCGAGTATACATGCGGTTTCGTCTCTTCAAAGTCACATACATAAAGGAAGGGTTTCTATTCATAAATGACTAATCAACTTGATCAATGTTGTTGTATCTCTATTGTCTGTCAATGATGTCCTCATGTTGATCTGGGTTGAGTGATAATGTCTGAAGTAGAACTGATTGAATGATGAAGTTGAATTTGGTTACATGTTGATTGGTTGAAAAGATTATTGATGTTGCTAACTGTATGAGGGTTCTATAAGCCAACATAATATTTTAGAATAACTCTGGTCAACTCTGTGTCTGATTAAAAACTACAATTTTTTAGCATATTGAGATTTGTATGCATGTTTCTCTACAAAAAAGCATGTATACACATGAGTTTCCTTAAGTGAAGTAGTGTATACATGTTGGCATATGAATGATCAGGGTTGCAGTTGATTCTGTGTGTTGATGCAGTATTCTGAGTTTTGTTCTATGTTCTAGTTACATTGATCTCACTATTTTGTTTGAATTAAGTTAGTGTTTTCTTCAGTTGATCTACAAGTTGTGATGTATTAAATCAGGTGGATCGAGTGTGAAAATTTATGAAACGTGGTCCACAGATGTTGCTGAGGGTTGGAGCCTTTAGTGAGGAAGTCAAAGATTCCTGCTAGTAGTGGTTGGTAATCATATCAAGATGTTGGAGCTCCCTCCCAGTAGGCGTTGGAGAATGAGTGAAGGTTGTAACCTTCAGTAGGTGGGTGCCTACGTACTGGCATGATTCTGCACCAGTACAAGAATGTAAGACGTTTCTGATATGAATAAGTTTTAAGATTGAGACGACAACAACGATGGTTTTCTCCCACATTGTGTTTCCACCTTAAATATTTGTGTTCATGTGTGTTTCTTATGTGTGATACTTTATTCTGTTCTTACTACACCTGCTTATTGCTTATCAAATGTCTGGTAAATCTCTTACATTATGGTTTGAGTTTAACAGATAAATAATTAGTTGTTTTACAAGTTTACTAAGCATACTCTAGTTTCTTTTACAACAGTCGTGTACTTACGCGAGTTGGGTTTAGTGAAGTTGCGTATATATTTCAGAAAAGAAAATTATTATTGTGAGTTTTTAAAATATTGATTCACCCCCCTCTCCGTATTTTTCCCAACGGCAACCAACAACATGCATAAGAAATGCCTAATTAAATACACCTATGCATAAAGTCATGTGATTGAACATAACCGATCAATTCTTGTAATCAACCTACAAGACTAAAACATGTAATCAAATCTACAAGAATGTAGCCTAACATACAGGGATGTAAGTAGGTGACATAAAATGAACATGTAAGTGACATATAACAATATGTAACCAATAATATACCCATGACAAATTCATTCCACAAAATCAACATCAAATTCAACATGGTAATCTTACTACAACCATAATCAATCATCTAGCAAATGAAACAAGCACATGGAATGCAAGTGTAAAAGACACACATGCAACTGAAATGCATGCATGACCAACACACACCATCCATCTAGTCTGAGGGGTGAACCATGCTCTGATACCACTTTGTAACACAATCCTCCCACATCTACCCAAGTAACTAGCCAACCGGGGTAAACATGCGACGAGAGGCTACTATGATTGGATTTGACCTCCTATGTGACCTTAAGGAAGGCGAATCGACAGAAACATCACACACAACCATCTATCATCAGCTTCAGAACCCACATAAACCAATCCAACACTTCAGACAGCGTCTAGAAACCAAAGTCGCTCTCACGGGCTTATCTACCAACATCGAGGGACCCAATTTGCCAGTTCTATGCTAGCAACCCCATGATTTAAGCCACTTTTTTAGGCCTAGAGCCGAGGTCACTGCCCAGAATGGAGTGAGAGCTTAATTTCATTAAAATAACATGACAACAATGATTCCAAAGCAATAAGTTGAACAAGACCTTAACCAGACCCCTACTAGCTATGACAACCATTTTGTCAAACATATCATAAACATGTAACCTACAGGTGTAAACAACATAATTAAGTGTAAGGATCTCATAATTATCTAAAAATGACTATGCACCATTTTTCCCTCATGTCATTTGATGCATTATCATCTATTAGGACATAGATACATTATCCATTCATTTACAAGTAAAAACATGCTGAGAGCCATACATATTTGTTGTCATAAAACATACATATAACCAACATAATAGGGGCAGAAATATCATAAACAAATCAGCCATAAAATCCACATATACATCAGTACATTTACACATGAAAATCAAGGTAATGAATTTCTCATTAATGAAAGCAATAAACCAACCGGAGATGGGACTACCATGTTCCACCTGACCATAGATTGGCTGAGCCAAGTCTCTCTTCAGCCAATCACCCCCGTGCCATATTCCAAGCATGAATGTGGGACTCTAGAACACTCCAAAAAATGCCAACAAGCATGGATGCCACCAGATTTCTCCACCTACACCGTGAGGATTTTGAGTGCCTCCTAGTTTCTCAAGCATTACCATAATCCACAATATGATCCATAGATCATTAGGCCCTACACCGAGGCACACTGTCCAGGCTTTACCATACATCCCATCATGGGACTACTAGGCCCAATGGATAAAAATCCACCTCTTGGCCTTACCATATATCTCGTCATTCACAACCAAGGATTCCTAGGCCCACTGAGGCACACAATTTAGCTTTACCATAACCCACAATCTGGTTCAAGGGTTACTAGGACAATTTCTTTACCGTGATCCATAGTTTGGTTCAGGGACCACTAGGCCATGTCCTTTTTAGTTCATAAATCCACCCCACTCAGCTTTGAATCCATTCGGCCATCCCACATTAACCGAATATAAGAAACCCATCTTATCAAAGCTATCAGGAATGACAAGGGTAGGCTGAACAACATTGTCCCACTTAGAAAAATCCATGCCATGAGAGAAAATAACCACATGCAATACCATGCATGCAAAATATAGCAAGGAAAATACACATGCAAGTCGATACCTACAATGAATTCTGTTGTAGCTACTTGATCTTGCCTTTCCATGCTTGATCTTTGCTTCTTCTTTCCTTCTTTGCCTTTCTTGCTCTAATGCCAAAGTGCTCCAAGAAACTCTAAGTTTCCAAGAGTGAGAGAGAGAATAATAATGAGATAGCTCCAAAGCTAAACTGAACAAAAGGTTACCAACTAATCCTCAGAAGCCTTTTTATGAATGAGGCCTCTATTTTCTTCATTTCCCAATATTTTCCTTCATTTTCCTCCTCACATGCAACCTGTGACCTTTCACCTCTTTTTTCTCCCAATTTCCATTATTTTTATAAATAATTCTACCAAAAATGCCATTTTGCCTTTCCAAAGCCTTATCCATTGCCTTTTCCAACTTCCTTAGCCATAAACAACCAAATGAACACCCCCCTAGGATGTCTTTCCCAACATTAAACTTGGAATAAATGTCCCATCAACCGTGGTTATTATTTTTAACTTTTATTACATGGAATTTTGACCTGGGATGTTATAGAACCCTCCCCCTTAGGGGACACCACCCTCGGTGTTCAATCACAAATATACCTCAGCAGCCCACTGAAAGAATACATACTACTCATGGAGCTTTATAACATAGCTTGATGCAGTATTTACAATGAAGGACCTACTCAAAAGCAAAAAATCATGACAACATACCACATACTGGAGCTTTATAACATAGCTCATTATAGTATTTAAAATGATCATTCTGCTAAGTGTCAACCCACATGACATCATAACATCATGATAACATAACCACATGATAGCATAGTAGCATGACAACATAATCATAATGACATGACACCCATACTACTTAGTGGAGCTTTATAACAGAGCTCATGGAAGTATTTACATCCATATACATATGTACATATATAAATATCACCAAAATATATACCAAAACATCATATCAAAACATATACCAAAACACCATATCAAAGCATATACCAAAAAAACATATCAAAGCATATACCCAAAACACCATATCAAAGCATATACCAAAACACCATATCAAAGTTGCTTTGCCTCAACCGGAAAACAAGGAAGGATACATAGCCCACATCTGATCTAGTGTATCCCATGTAGCTTCATCGGGCCCAAAGTGCTTCCATTGCACTTTAACTTGCTCAATTTCTCGGTTTTGGAGCATGAACACCTTTTTCTGCAATATACATTGAGGCTCCAGCTGGAATTCTCCATATGGTTCCACCTACAATACACACCAATCAATCATATGATTAACATCCTTAACATACTTCTTAAGCAAAGATACATGGAAAACATCATGGAATTTCACTATCATAGGTAGTGAAATTCGATAGGCTACTGGCCTAATCCTCTTAGTGATACTGAATGGTCCACAAAACTGTGGTGCCATATTGGCACAAGATCTAATTCACAAGGAGATATTCTTTGGTTTGATGTGCAAGTACACTTGTTCCCAAACCTGGAACTCCTTGAACAACCTGTTCCTATCTGCATAATTGTTTTCCCTATCTTGTGTTGACTTTAGATTCTTCTTGATCACCTGCATTTCTTATTCCATGTCTGCCAACATATATGGTCCAATCAATACCTTGGAAGTGAACTTCGCATCCCTGTATGACACAATCTTCTTTAGAACACCATGCAACCTAACCATATCTCTAAGGAATACCTGTGCTACATTGCTAGCTAAGAATGTAGACTTCACCGGAATGAAATGTGGAACCTTTGTCAAACTGTCCATGATAACCATGATGGAATCATGATGTCTCACTGTCTTCGACAACCCTATTATGAAATCCACGGAAATAACCTCCCATTTCCATTCTGGAATCACGATCGGCTTTAGTAGTCCACCTAGATATTTACACTTTTCTTTCACTCATTGATAGTCGAAACACCTTGCCACAAAATTTGATACATCCCTCTTCAAATTTTCCAATAGTAAAATCTATTCACTGTTATGAGTGTCTCTGATAACCTTGGTGACTCGAATATGGTTTTGCATGAAACTCCCTCAAGATAACCTTCTTGAGATCACTATTATCTGGTACATATATCCTGCCTCAAAACTTGACCAATCCATTTGTTGTAAGACAATAATCCATACCCTCTGCACCTGCACCTGTACCTATACCTATACCTTTACTTCCACCGATACATGTACCGCTACCTGTACCTGCACTTGTGCATGTACCTGTACCTGTATTATCACTTGTACCATTACCAACACCTTGCTGCAACCTGTGCACAATCTCCATACACCTGACATCCTACTAACTTTCCTACGAGATCCTATCTTGTAGATATGTCCCATAGGAGCTCATAACTGCCAAGTGATTTACCTGTAACCATCTATTGAGAACATCTACCACCTTTTTCTCTTTACCTTTGATGTACCTAATCTTGAAATCAAACTCATTGATCGTGGCCAACCATCTAGCCTGCCTGGCATTCAAATTCGATTAGACAAACAAATACCTCAACCTAATGTGATCACTCATAAGTACAAACCTCCTGCCAAGAAGATAGTGCCTCCACATATTCAATGCATGTATGATCACTACTAACTCAACATCATGTGTTTTCATGCTCGTTTAATTTCTGGGACTCATAGCATACCACCTGTCCATCCTGCATAAGAACTCCACCAAGCCCTCTTTTGCAAGCATCTATGCATATCAAAAACTCTTTGTCTGAATCTGCAATCTGTAGCACTGGCGCATGTGTCAACAACTGATTAAGTTTCTCAAAGATAGCCTCACATTCCTCTGTCCATTCAAAATTATTACCTTTCCTTTGCAATTATGTGATAGGATAAGCAATCTACGAGAAGTTCCTCATGAACCTTGTGTAATACCCTGTCAAACCCATGAAATATATCACCTCATCCACACTCTTAGGAGCTACCCACTCCATGATGGCCTTTATCTTCTATGGATCTACTGCAATGCCCTCCTTGGAGACACCATGTCCCAAGTAGTGTACCTCACTCTGAAATAAACTAAACTTGATGAGCTTAGCATATAATTGATGCTCCCTCAACAACCTCAACACTGTTGCTAAATGATAGACATGCTCTTCCTCATTTTTAGAATATACCAATATATCATCAATGAATACAATAACAAACTTATCCAAATATGGACACAACACACTATTCATCAAACACATAAATGTAGTTGGAGAATTAGTCAAGCCAAATGGAACAACAACGAACTCATAATGCCCATACCTAGTCTGGAACGAAGTCTTGTAAATGTCCTCCTCTTTGATGCATACCTGATGGTACCTAGATCTCAAATCAATCTTCGAGAACATTGTTTCTCCCTTTAGCTGGTCGAACAAGTCATCAATCATTAGCAAAGGGTACATGTTCTTGATGGCCACTTTGTTCAACTTCCTGTAATCGATGCATAGTCTGAGAGTACCATCTTTCTTCTTCAGGAACAATACCGATGCACCCCAAGGTGATAGACTTGGCCTAATGTATCCCTTGTCCAACATTTCCTTCAAATGCAACTTTAACTCAACCAACTAAGGTGTGCTCATCCTATAAGATGCTTTTGACGTTGGAGTTGTCCCTGACACTAACTCAATAGAAAACTCTACCTCCTTGTGATGTGGCAACTCTGTAATGTTCTCAGGAAATACATCTTGAAATTGCTACAAAATTGGGTACCTACTCAACACATCTACATCCTCAACCTCCTTACCCTTATCACTAGAAATGTGTATTGCAAATAACATAAACCCTTTATTTCGACTACGCTTTGCTTACATAGTTGTCACCATCCTAACTAATGTGGATTTCTTCTTACCTTGCAAGACTCTTGGTTTCCCATTGTCATCAACGCACTCAATAGCTTTATCTTAGCAGTCTATCTTGGTTCTATGAAGATGCAACCAATTCATGCCCAACAACATATTGTCTGATCCATAAGGTAATACATTTAGATATGTTGCAGTAGACATATCATTCAAGTCAAATGCGCAAGATCTTACCCAATGATGAACTTGCTTCTTTGTACCTGTAGCCAACTTCACTAACCAAGACTCTGCATGCAATTCCTTACTCAAACCACACTTATACATCAAGTGAGTACTAACATAGCTATAACTAGATCCAGGTTCAATCAAAATAGAAATAACTTGATCACAAATATTATCGTCCATCTAAATGATAGATGCCTGGTGTTTTGCATGTTTGTTGTCTACTACTGCATAAATATGAGAAATACTCTGGCCAACATCCCCAAGAGTCTGCACCTCCTATGCACTGTATATCTTAGGCATACCACCCTGATGTTGTGGAAAATATCTCCTAAGGTGTTCCTCACCATATGTCCAACACTCCAACTGACCAGTGCCCTCACCTCCATGTTGTTGTTGTTGTGACCCTTGTCCCTATCTAGCTGCATTAAACTTCTTTTGTGGTGCCATATTTTCTTTCCCATGTACATTGTGAGGCCTTATTCTCTTAGGCTGCCATTTACGTCTACCTTTGTCTTTTCCCTTCCATCCTTGTTGAGATTCATTCTTAAGCTTTGATTGTTCATAATAATGCTTCAATTTCCCCATGACTTCCTCAAGTGACTGAGGCTCATCATACTCAATCCAATCTCTAAATTCTAATGGAAAGCCACTGACAAATCTTTGAGCTTTAGCCTTCTCATCAGTAAGATACGGTACATACCTCAATAGTTCCAAAAACTTGGTCATGTACTCTTCATTTGTCATTGATATCATCTTTAGCTCATAGAATTATTTGGCCTTACTATTGTAGTACCTCTCTGACAAGTACTTCTTCCTTAAAAGCCTCTTGAACTCCCACAAACTCAAGTCATCTATCCTGATGTCTCTGACCCGCTTAACATCTTCCCACCAAATGTCTTCTTTAACCTTTGAGCTAAAGATAGCTATTCTAGCCTTCATGTTATATGTGTACTCATGCAACTCAAAGAATTTGTTCATCCCAAGTATCCAAGTCTTTGCATCTTTTGGCTTCTTCACATCTTCATCAAAATTAGGTGGTTTTGTTTTCTTGAATTCATCCGGAAAGTATCCCCTATCACTCCTCCTGTAAGGATGATAATGGTGACAATCATGATGTCTATCAGAACCAGAACTAGAATAGTACCTATACTCATCACCCCTCCTATTCAGAGTGTCCAACAACCTGCCATCTCTCACTATATCAGATCTATCTGACCTGTGTCTACCAGGAGACCTATTTCCATATGTCCCATTAGTTATATCCTCCTGTCCATGGCTAATCCGAAGTGGTCCTTGGCATTGCAAGTATGACAAGCTCTGAATAAGTATTGCATTAACCTCTGCTTGTTTCTCTTGTGTCTGTATGATTCGATCATTATCTACCTTACAACTCCTTATCTCTTCCTTCAATCTCCTCAATGTATCTTCCAAATTAGAAGTGTGCCCCACACCATGTTTCTCATCTGATGCATAGGGATATTCTATGTAGTATACCACCTTGCTAGCCATTTGATCTTTTTCCTGCAATGCATACTATGTCAGCTAAACCAAATCACAATAAATCATGTACCTTAGCCTAGCTCGGGGAGGATGTAACCTACAGGTGTAAACAACATAATAAGTGTAGGGATCTCATAATTATTTGAAAATCACTATGAACCATTTTTCCCTCATGTTATTTGATGCATTATCATCTATTAGGCCATATATACATTATCCATTCATTTATAAGTAAAACACATGTTGAGAGCCCTACATATTTGTTGTCATAAAACATACATATAACCAGCATAATAGGGACAGAAATATCATAAACATATGAGCCATAAAATCCACATATACATCAGTACATTTACACATGAAAATCAAGGGAATTAATTTCACATTAATGAATGCAATAAACCAACCAGAGATGGGACTACTACGTTCCACCCAACCATAGTTTGGTTGAGCTAAGTCTCTCTTCAGCCAATCGCCCTCATGCAATATTCCAAGCATGACTGTGGGAGTCATAGAACACACTAAAAAACACCAACAAGCATGGATGCCACTGGAGTTCTCTGCCTACACTGTGAGGAATTTGAGTGCCTCTTAATCTCTTGGGCTTTACCATAATCCACGGTCTAATCCAGGGATCACTAGGCCCTACACCAAGACACACTCTCTAGGCCTTATGTTACATCCCATCCTAGGATGACTAGGCCCAATGGAGAGAAATCCACCTCTTGGATTTATCGTATATCCTGCCATTCACGGACAAAGATTCCTAGGCACACAATCTAGCTTTAACGAAACCCATAGTTTGGTTTAGGGGTTACGAGGCCAGTGGCTTTACTGTGATCCATAGTCCAATTCAGGGACCACTAGGCCATGTGTTTTTTAGTTCGGAGATCTACCCCAGTCAACTTCGAATCCATCCATCCATCCACATTAACTGAATATGAGAAAACCATCTCATCAAAGCTATCAGGAAATGGCAAGGCTATGCTAAAGAACAATGTCACCCCTGATCTTTGCTTCATCTTGCCTTCTTTTCCTTTCTTGCTCCAATGCCAAAGTGCTCCAAGCAACTCTAAGTGTCCAAGAGTGAGAGAGAGAGAGAGAATAATGAGAGAGCTCCAAAGCTAAATTGACCAAAAGGTTACCAACTAATCCTCAAAAGCCCTTTTATGAATGAGGCCTCTATTTTCTTCATTTTACATTATTTTCCTTCATTTTTCTCTTCACATGCAACCTATGACCTTTCACATCCTTTTTCTTCTAATTTCCATTATTTTCATAAATAATTCAACCAAAAATGCCATTTTGCCTTTCTAGAGCCTTAGCCATTGCCTTTGCCAAGTTCCTTAGCCATAAACAACCAAATGAACACCCCCTAGGTTGCCTTGCCTAACATTCAGCTTGGAACCCTAGGTTGCCTTGCCTAACATTCAGCTTGGAATAAGTGTCCCATCAACTGTGGTTATTATTTTTAACTTTTATTACATGGAATTTTCACCAGGGTTGTTACGAAATCCCAAGGAGCAAAACGAAAACCAAGGGAGGAGAGGTAGTTTGCTTTGAGCCCGGAAGTTTAGAAATGGTAAATGCTAACCCTGTGATCCAACTTGCATTTGAACAGACAGGATGCATAGCCTTATGTGAGAAAATTCATACACATGGCCACCACTTTCAGCTTGCCAGTTTGTTTTCCCTCAGTTTTAAACGTGATAAGGTCAAGGTTGGAGATTTAGTATTTACAGTTTCTGAAGAAACCATTTCCCAGGCCACAGAGACCCCCTCACAAGGTGAAAGTTGGTTAAAATGCATGGAGATGGATGCCTCACATTATAAAATATTGTAAAGCCTCATTACAAGGAAAATATGGCCCTAGATTCCCAAGAAACTACCTTTTGAACCACTACAACCAGTTGTTGAAAGTGATACAGAGGAATTTTACTTGTGAAGGTTGCTTAAGCAAAGTGTACTAGTATCACATTAGGTTGCTCATGCACTTCACTAAAAAAAGGAGCCTAAAATTACCTTATTACCTGTTCAAAAGCTTGGGAAACATGGAAAAAAGAGTTCAATCCAAGGGAGAGAAACACTTGCCCAACTTGTTCCGCTTTGCACTAATCAAACTATTAGTTTTGAATGAGTTAGAGAAGAAGAAAAGGCCTTGGGATCGTTTCTTTTCAGCCTCAGTTTTGCTGGCTCATGCATAAACTTCTCCTATGGAAGCATATGAAGAGGTACCTAAAGCTGAAGAGACAATCAGCATGCCTAAAGCTGAAGAGACAGTTAAGAAATCAATGAGGAATAAGAGAGCAGCAAGTAAAGGGAAAGGTAAGACACAAGTAGCCTATGAAGAGGCACAGTTTCTCCATAGATTCGAGAACTAGATTTTCTACCAAAAAGTTGATTAAGGAGCTAACTTCTCAAAATACCATTGATCTACCAGAGGATATGTCAGAACAAGGCGTAGGGGGTGAGCAAGATGTTCAATTGGAAGACAAAGACCTGAAAATCACATAGTTGTAGGACAAACTTGATAAAGCTCATCTTATGGTTGCCTATTTGCAAAAGGAGAATTGAGAGCTCAGACACACAACAAAAGAAGAAGCCTAGCATAAGGAAAGTGAACTATCTAGAAGGTCTCCTAAATGTACAATCCAAGATAAAGGAAAACAAGTGATTGATGTAGAGGAGGTAAGAGAACCTAGTGTGCAACTAAGGAATCCTGTGACAAGGTTAGCAACCAAATGGAAAGAGAAGATGAAAGTGACCCTTCCATCAAAAGAGAAGCCAAATTTTGATGAATGGAAGGAGTATCAGAGGCTATTTGAGGAGATTGAAGACTGCGAATGACAAGTTGATCAGATAACAAAAAATAATGAAATTTACAAGAGGGCCATCAATGATACCATCTCGAAAGTTGATGTTTGGGTTACAGGTGCTCTTGACATAGTTGATAAAGCCAAAGTAGTCTTAAAATGGAATATTCCCCTACATAGACAAATAAAGAGCTATTACAAAAGAAATCTAATTATGAGAATAAGATTAAGGTTGATGAAATAGGAACTGGATAAGACTAGAAGACAACTCAAGAAGATCAAACATCACAGTGACCTAGCAATCCGGGCATGGTAGCACAACCATATAAAGAAGCCAAACCATCATCTTGCAAGAAGAGGAGGAGGTAGCCTTTGCATTTGGACAAAGGTGGATTTATTCATTTTTCAAATTCCATCCTTTGTTCCATCCTGCTAAAAGTTAAAAAATTGTGTAGCCAAAGGCCTATTTTGCAATTACATAAGGTCATTTTTCTATGAAACTATGAATTTTTTGGATGTTTTGATGTTTGTTGGGTGTTATAAAGTGAATGTGATGAATGGTTGGGTACTAAAATGTTTTTTTTGGAGTGGGAAATGTAAAAAAAATCAGAATTTGAATTCTATTGCACAAGTGCTGCATAAATGGTGAGCAGCCAGTTGGGAGGTCGGCAAAGGCTGAATAGCACATCTCAGGGGTTCTACACCAGCATAAAACCATTTCAAGAACATCCATTAGCTCAGTTTTGTCCAAAATGATCTGCAAGTATGTCAGCTTGAAGGCCTATTTCACCCTAGTGCGCAACTATATCAGTGAGGCTTATTTTTGCATTTTTGTATTTCGAGACCTTCTAGAAGTATGTTAGAGATCAAATATGTGTGGATAAGCATAGATAAGTTAATTTGATTGATAATTTTGGACATGTTGTTTTTAAATTTGTGTAAGTTTTAAAACAATGATGTCTTCGAAATTATGATAACTTCTATATGGTAGGTTTTTGCTTTTCTACAAATACATTGTATCGAGCTTGTTTTACTCATGTTCAGTGAATACAACCACCTTAAGTAGTAATTTCAAATTCCTCTTTGTATTTAATGATGGAAGAAGATGAAAAATGAGTTGGCTGGCTAGTAGTTGTACTATTTTGGAGAGAAGACTATCGTCATTTTCTGTTGTTTTTTTAGAATATTAATACAAATCCAGTTACAGAAGTACAAATCTATTTTTACCAGAGATTTGAATACATGGTACTTGATGTATGTCCCTCTTTTTATGTGAATGTGTATTATTTCTTCGTTTATCATATTATCTCTGAAATCTTATGAATGTCTGAACTGTATTTTTTGGAATCTATCTATTGTGAGGTGCTCCATCACATGCAATTTAAGTATTATTCCATTTTGTTATGATTATATGTTCATAATTCTTTCCAAGATAAATGTTCTGTTTAGAATAATCCTCATCTCATTCTTTCCTTCTAAAGTTATATCAAAATTTATCCTTTGCTAGATGCCTTTGTTATAATGGATTGTTAGTCTTATGCTTCCCAGACATAATAATCATCTTTTTCACTGATAAGCGATATTAATCTCGCCTCTACTTTCTAAACAGATTTACCAGTCACTGGTTTGATCATAAGAACTCAAATTTTTTCTTCATTCGCAATGGGACTCCTTTCGAAACCCTACCAACACAAACTTTAATCGATAAAACTCATCCTTTGCCCAAGATCTAGCCACTATTCTTCACAGAAACTAGACTTGTTATGACTGAGTTGAAAGAGAGAGCCCTCTCTAGAGTTGGAAAGGCTAGTTTCCAATTCCACAAGTGGTTTGTGGTTACCCTTGTGATCCTTTTTTCAGCCTAGAGGTTAATTATAGGGTGCTAGCACCATCATGAGAACATAACATCATCGTTTTGAATATAAAAATATTGCATGTAGAGAAATGCAAAGGTTAAAGTCGTTGATGAAAGTTTTGGCTCACCTAGTATTTCGTAGTGTAGTGATCATTTGACTGGATTTAACATCTTACTTGATATATTTTCATTGCCTATGGAATTTACTAGTTCGGTCTCTCTCCTCGTGCACATAGGAGAAACAAAATTAAAATTGAAGATAAATGAATTAAAAAAAATGATCATACTCGATCTTGTTAAATATGTCAAACAAGGTATTTTTTATAACACACAAAATATATTCATTACAAAATTATCATGATGTATTCAATTTTATTGAATGTAGAGTCAATTACAAATTATTTGTATAAATTTCAAATTTATCATCAAAATCAACATCCTGTTGCGATAATTTGTAAGATATGTATGAGGGAGCTAGGAAATATTGTAACTATCATGATAACTACAATATATCGATGGACACAACTATAATGATAACTAACAAACTTCTTATGGGTGAGGGTTGGACACAACAACAAGATCCACCTCTCCAAACATGAAACAATTAGTTGGCCTATAGCGGATGGTGGTTGAGGCATTAAACACACCCAGACCTTCAACTTAGCTTTGCTCAATGTAACAGCCTTAGTCAAAAATCCATGTAAAAAGTTAATAAAGTAAAAATATATAAGACCAAGGTCATCGGACACATATTCCAAGCTGGATGTTGGGTAAGACATCCAAGTATGGGTGTTCAATGGTTTATTATGGCTAAGGAAATTGGAAAAGGCAATGGAAAATGTTTTGGAAAGGAAAAATAGCAATTTTGGCACATTTATTTATGAAAATAATGGAAATTGGGAGAAAAGGAAGGTGAAAGGTCACAGTTTGCATGTGAGGAGGAAAATGAAGGAAAATAATGGAAATTGAAGAAATAAAGGCCTCATTGATAAAAAGGCTTTTGAGGATCACTGGGTAGGCTTGGCCAGTGTAACCTTTTGTTAGTTCAATTTTGGAGCTTTCTCATTATTCTATTCTCTCACTCTCATACTCTTTGGACATTTAGAGTTTTCATGGAGCAATCTTGGAGAGTGTGGCATACTTGGATGCTTGGAGCAACAAGGCAAAGGAAGAGCAGGAAAGTGTAAGAGGACATTGGGATTAGCAGCTACAACTAGATTTCTTCACAGTTATCGAGTTGCATGTATGGTTTCCTTGCTAGTTTTGGCATGCATGGCACATGCATGTGGTTTCTTGGTTATGATTTATCATTGGCATGGATAATTGTCTGGATTGACAATGGATTTTCCTAGCCTTTCCATTTCATGGATAGCAATAGCGTTGTGGGTTTTACTTTTGTTTTCTTGTTGGTTTTCTTGTGCCTTTGTTTGTGGGTTGAATTATTAGTTCCTGTAAGCCTTGGTTGGACAAATGCTCTGGAAGCCCTATAACAACTTGGGTTGAGTTACTAGTCCTGGAAGCCTTGATTGGATAAACACTCTAAAAGCCCCGTAATAGATTGGGTTGAGTTACTAGTCCCGGAAGCCTTGGTTGGAAAAAATCTTTGGAAGCCTTGTAATAGCTTGGGTTGAGTTACTAGACTTGGAAGCCTTGTAAGAACTTGAGTTGAGCTACTAGTCCTGGAAGCCTTGGTTGGGCAAATGCTTTGGAAGCCCAACGACAACTGTGGGTTGAGTTACTAGTCTTGGTAGCCGAGTTGGAACAAATGCTCTGGAGCCTTGGACAACTTGGGTAGAGACCAATCTGGTGATGGTTTGTGATGTCCGACTATGAGGTGGAATCACTATTTGATGGGTTTAGGTAGTTTGGCCTCTGGAAGCCCTGGTTTAGTTTTGATGAATTGTTCCATGAGATCTCACATTCATGCTTGGAATATGGCATGGGAGTGACTGGTTGAAAAGAGATTTGGCTTAGCCATGTCTATGGTCGAGTGGTACGTGGAATTCCTAGACTTGGTTGCATTTTTCTTGTGGCAATAAAAGATATTTCCTATGGTATTGATGGGTAAATATTCTTATTGTTATGTGGCGTATATGGTTTTTCTATGCTTAGCATCTTTGATGTTTATATGTTGGTTTATGAATGAGCTTTATGACTGTCATGATGTTTGGTCATATCATGTTTTTACTTGTAAATGAATGAGAAATGTATCTATGTCCTAATAGATGAAATTGCAGCTAATGTGTTAAGGCATCAATGCTTCTTAGCGATTTTCAGATAAGTATGAGACCCCTATGCTCGGTTCTGGTGTTAATACCTGTAGCTTTTATGTTTGTAACATGTTTGATGAAATGCCTGTCATGGCTAGTAGGGGTCTAGTATAGTCCTCGTTGATGTTTTTGCAAACGTATCTTTGTTTGGCTGTGAAATTTAATTTTTGAAGGTGTCATTAAGTTCTGGGTAGTGACCTGAGCTTTGGGCCTAGAAAAGTGGCACAAATCTCGGAGTCATAAGCACAACACTAGGGAAAAAAGTCCCTAGAAGCTCCCTTTCCCTTGTTATGGGAGCTTCTGGAGCCTCCCAGACGAACCCTTGTCCATATCAAGGGAGCGTCTAAGGGTTCAATGCACTAAAACTTCAGTTGGTCTTAGGGGTTGGTTATTTGAGTGGCTGGGATGGCTCCTAGGAGTTCTATTGTTGATGTGGAAGGTCTCTGTGATGTGTTTCACGAGTTCCACTTCCTTAACTGACACATAGGGAGTCGAATCATATCATAGTAACTTCTCATCACATGTCTACCCCGATTGGCTGGTTACTTGGGCAGATGTGGGAGGAGGGTGTTACAGAGTGGTTTCAGAGTGGGTTGCATTTTTTTTGGGTGTTATCTGATACCACATAGTGGTATTAGAGTGTTGCACTCTCTTTGGGTCATATCTGATACCACAGAGTGGTATCAGAGTGGGTTTCGTTCTCTTTGGGTAGTGTCTAGTTTCTATTCTTTTGGGTGATATTTGATACCACAAAGTGGTATCAAAGCATGGTTCAACACTTAGACTGGATGGGAAGAATGTGTTTGTCATGCATGCATGTAGGTTGTATATGTGTTTGTTATGTATGCATGGCAGTGGTCATTGTTACAGTTGTGTTTCCATGTAGGAGTTGATGATGATGTTGTTGGGATGCGTTTGTCATGCATGTCGTCGATTGTATATGCATTTGCTATGCATGTCAATGTCTATAGGTTGTTATGCATGCATTGTCATGGTTATGCTAATGCATGTATTGTAGGTCAGACATGCATTGTGAGGTCATTGTATGCAATTAGGTCATCATGATGTTATTGGTATCTTATGATGCTAATGAGTTGGTTGAGATAAAGCGGGAGACGTAGACATCAAAGTGAAGTTGTAGCATTGACCTCAGGGCAAGAGCATGTCGTCATACAGGTTTGTATGTTGGGCATGCAGGTATGTAGGTTAAGGTTGTTATATGCATTATGGTTATGTGTATGTTTTTCATTCTATTGATGTTATTATGGTTACATACATGATAGATGCTAGTTGATTAGTGTAGTCATATGTGCATGTGTCGGATAGTCATGAATGATAGTAACATGTGGTTGTATGCATTGCTATTGTTGTTTTATGTCAGATAACTTGATTATTGTGTTATATGTTGTTGATGAGTATGTTATAGGTTAACTTGTTGTTGTTATATGATAGTTAGCTTGATGATTAGGTTGTATGTTGTTGATGAGCATGATATATAACTTGTTGTTATATGCCAGTAACTTGATGATTAGGGTTATTACATTAAGATCTTGATGTTATGTGTATCATACTAATTTGGATTGGTCTATGCAAATGGTTAGGTTTATGAGATTCAGGTATGAGTTAATATGTTGTGATATTATGTCATACTAATCTAGACTGATTGGTGCATATGTGATTATTATGTATGAATGATAATTGTTTATGAGTTTATGATGTGAACATGTTATTTAGTGACTATTATGGATATCATGACCTTATTTATGTTTGAGTTGATATGTCGTGAAGTTATATCATGCTAATCTGGATTGATTGTGCAAACGATAGCCTCCCCTAAGATACATTAAGGTATGATTTTGCTTATGTCTTATATTTGGTGCTTAACTATTTGATTATGTCATCTATTTGGTGTTTGAGTGTTTGGTGTCTATTATGTCGTCTAGTTGATTTATCTAACATGGTACATTTATAATTTGTCTGAATGCTTGATTAATTGCATGATATGAGTATGTGTATGTAAGCTAGCATGAAGAAATGATCTTGCTTTAAGATGGTCATACTAACACACATGTGTTGAGATAGTTGACATGTACTTGAGTGTAATAGGTGATAGCTGTAGCATTATATCTAATGACTATGAGTTGATTATGGATTATGACATGATTGTTATCTTGGTAAAGGTTGATTTCAAATTAATAGATATGCTGTCTTGATATTTGGAACATGTGGTCGACATGTGTGAGAAGTTGTAGGGAAACATACTTGGCATTAGTGTGACAAGGTAACATAACTGGTATATTATATTTTTTTATACACTGACAATCACATATTTATGGAAATATGATGCATCGGATTGCATGGAAACCAAATTGCCATGAGATTCTGAAGAAGGCTCGGGTTGAGCTTTTCCTTGGAAGCACCGGGAACCATAGGGATTGAGTCATGGTGTCTATTTTTAGTCTTGTGATTTTGGTCTTTTATGATTTGTTGCGTTTGATTATGACTTGTTTATGTCTGGTGCATAGTTATTCCACTTTGGTTGTAGTGTCATATCATTTTTGGTTCTTCATGTTTTTCTTTATTTGTTTCTTGTTCTTGTATTTTATGTTTGAGTCTCTGTAATTGGTTGGGAAAGAGGAAAGTTAATGGAGTTCGAGATGGTTTTGTGGTACCCAACAGGTGATGTGAGGCCTAGATGAAGCTCAGTGCATGTATAAGGGCATCTAAAAGTAAGAATATGACCGTCAGCTGAGTTGGTTGGGTCCATTAGTGTAAATGGATGGTGGTAGGACAATCATGAGAAAGCTATCAGGAAAGGTAAAGTGAATGGGTGTGAGGCATCTGATTCCATGGCTAAGTTGGGAACATTTGTTCTCAATGTTGTGAATGTTATGCAAGGATAAAGGGAGTTCTCTTAACCTTGACCTTATGACATTCAGTAATTATGTTGTGATCATGTTTATGCTTATATATATATCGTTGTCTGACTAGATCATTATTGTTTTATGTTGATGTTTATATGTATATACGTGTATGTATGCATATTGTTGTCTGACATGATCATGATTGTTTATGCTAATGTTTATATATATGTATGTATCTATGTATTTATGTCACTGTCTGGCAGGGTCATTAGGGATCATTCTTGTGGAAGAATGATTGCTTAAGCAGGTGAATGACATGAAGAGGTTCTTGGTCCCATGAGGAATCAATTGGGAAGAGTAGGCCTAAAAAATCTATGAGGTCAGTATCATGTGGATATGAATTGATATTGTGTTATTATAGTATGTTTACGTTATAGACAAGCCAGATCGAGGGATACATCAGCGAAATGAAAGCAGTATGGTCTGCAGCATACTGGGACAAGCATGGATAGACACTCGAAGCAAGGTTTCTTGGTAGAGACAATGTAGTTTTGGATGTGTGGTACTACTATTGTGCATATGTTGTATATGTTGTACATGTTGCATTTGTGATGTTGTGTGCATGCGGTGTTGCATATATATAGTGTGTGTACATGTTGTTTATGCAATGTTATGTACATGGTGGTACATATATTGTTTTATGAGTATTGCATATGCAGTGCTGGGTATAGATGGTGCTACATACATGTTGGATATGTGGTGTTGTGTACATATTGTACTATGCACACAATGGATATGTGGTGTTGTGTGCATATGGTGTTGTGTGCATGTTGGATATGTGATGATGTGTACCTATGGTGCTATGTACATGTTGTATATGCAATTCTATGTACATATGGTGTTTTGTGCATGTTGTACATGTGGTGCTATGTACATATGGTGTTGTGTGCATGATTTTACATGTGGTGTTCTGTACATGTTGTAATGTGGTGATGTGCGTAGGTGGTGTTGTGTCCATGTCGTGCATGTGTCGTTTAGTACTTGTGGTGTCGTGTACATGCCATGCATGTGGTGTTGTGTACATGTAGTATTGTGTACACGTTGTACATGTGACGTTGTGTACATGTTGTGCAGGTGGTGCCATGTACATGTGATGTTGTACACATGTTGTACACATGTTGTACAAGTGGTATTGTGTGCATGTTGTACATATGGTGTTGGTGTACATGTGGTATTATGATTTCATACATGTTGTGTTGCGGGCATGCAGTATTGTGTATGTGCATTGTGTATTCGTGGTATCATGACATGTGTATTCATTGTGTTGTACTTTGTGTACATATATGTATTGTGTTGTACATCAGGGTAGGTGTATGTATTGTGTGGTGGTGTACACTGGATGTAGGCATATGTATTGTGTTGTGTTGTACACTGGGTGTAGGTGTATGTGTTGTATGTCAGGTGTAGGTGCATGTATTGCATGGTGTTGTATGTCGTGTGTGGTTATATGTGTTTGATTTACTCGTGTATGTGTACCTGGTTGAAGAGAAGGAATTGGATGTTTGTCGGGTGTGGAAACCAATCTGGTATGCATACGGAATAAAGACAAAGGTAGAAGCTAAAGAGATTGAAGGATAAGTATCAATATGTCATTTAGTTTTAGTATGCATGTGATCTATGATTATGGTTTATAATGGTTACATGTGATTTACGATTTTGATCTATGATGGTTGTGTTTTGAGCTAACCTGATGTGATATGTTTATACATGATGATTTGGTCAAAGATGCTAGTTTGACTTGTTGTGACAGGAAGCGATCAAAATTTCAAGTGTACCTTATTGACGGGTCATTAATGAGGTATGATTTGAAGTTATTTTTATTTATTTTGAATCTAATGGAAATTATGTGCTTGGTATAGGAAAGCATGAAATGCTCGATTGGGTGGTTGAAACTGACGGAAAACATTATCAACAATAGTAAAAGGAATTGGAACAGGAAGCAATATATTGGTAAAGCATTTAGGAGCAGGGCCATTGTGGGACAATGGTACCCAATAGTGTCCATTGATTTCCATGAGCATGCTATGACCAATATGATGGTTTGATGCAAGGATATGCCTTGGCTTCTGGACCTTTCGATGTAAGGAAACCTTGTTAAGGGATGGACTTCCTGGGATCAAGGTGCCAACGGAACTTGGAAGGTGTGTGACTGCATGGAAAGGGCTGACTGAATCACCTGAGGGACTGTGTAGCAGAGAAGGGAAGTTTGTGGGATGGATTTTTTTTATCATTAGCATTGTCAGATGGAATCAAATGCACATTGGGAGTGTGCCCTAGAACAATGAGTTGGTAATTGTTCACTGAGAGGAAAAGTGGCTCAAGATTGTAGCGGTGGACATTGGATGCAACTTTGGCTTTGGCAGTGGATTTTGGACTTCCTGGGAAGGAGGTGAATCCTAGTACTAATTTTAAGGGTGGAGGTGTGAGCCTCTAGATTCCTGTGTTGATTGATATGGGCATCCTATCCTTTTATTCGTTGGATGAGAAAATGTGCATATGTGTATATCATTGTAGATATTGTATCGAGTTGGATTTATAAAGCTCCATAGATACTATGGTTATTTGTTGGTTGAAGCAAATGTGCATAAGTATGTGGTTGTTATTGTAAATATCGTAATGAGTTGTGTTATAAAGCTCTAGTAAATGGTATGTTTGTCATATCTTCAGCAATAATCATTGTAAATATTGCAACAAGTTGTGTTATAAAGATCCATGGCAAATATGTTTTGTTTTTAACATTCTTGTTGGTTTATAGGTGTCATTGAACACCGAGGACGGTGTTCCCTCAAGAGGGAGGGTTCTGTAATTGCCCTAGTAAAAAAACCATGTAAAAAGTTAATAAAGGAAAAATATATAAGACCAAGGTCATGGGACACGTATTCCAAGATCAATGTGGGGAAAGACATCCTAATATGTGTGTTCATTGGTTTATTATGGCCAAGGAAATTGGCAAATGCATTGGAAAAGGATTTGGAAAGGAAAAATGACATTTTTGGCACATTTATTTATGAAAATAATGGAAATTAGGAGAAAATGAAGGTGATAGGTCACAGGTTGCAACGTGAGGAGGAAAACGAAGGAATTTAATGGAAATTGAAAAAAATAAAGGCCTCAATGATAAAAAGGCTTCTGAGGATCAGTGGGCATGCTTAGTTAGTGTAACCTTTTGTCAGTTCAGTTTTGGAGCTCTCTCATTATTCTATTCTCTCTCTCTCGTACTCTTGGACACTTAGAGATTTCGTGGAGCACTCTTGGAGAATGTGGCGTACTTGGATGCTTGGAACAAGAAGGCAAAGGAAGACCAGGAAAGCACAAGCGGACATCGGGATCAACAACTACAACTAGATTTATTTGCAGGTATCAAGTTGCATGTATGGTTTCTTTGCTAGTTTTGGTATGCATGGCACATGCATGTGGTTTCTTGGTTATGATCCGTCATTGGCATGGAGAATTGCTTGGATTGACAGTGGATTTTCCTAGCCTTGACATTTCCTGCATAGCCATGGTGTTGTGGGTTTTACTTTTATTTTCTGGTTGGTTTTATTGTGCCTTTAGTTGTGGGTTGAGTTATTAGTTCCTAGAATCCTTGGTTGGACAAACACTCTAGAAGCCCTATAACAACTTGGGTTGAGTTACTAGTGTTGGGAACCTTGGTTGGACAAATTCTCTAGAAGCTCTATAAAATATTGGGTTGAGTTACCAGTCCTGGAAGCCTTTGTTGGACAAATGCTCTAGAAGTCCTTGTTGAATTGAGTTACTAGTCCTGGAAGCCTTGGTTGGACAAATGCTCTGGAAGCCTGATGACAGTTGTGGGTTGAGTTACTAGACTTGGAAGCCTTGGTTGGACAAATGCTCTAGAAGCCTAATGACAGTTGTGGGTTGAGTTAATAGTCCTAGAAGTCGGGTTGGATAAAACGCTCTAGAGCCCTTGACAACTTGGGTAGAGACCGATCTGGTGATGGTTTGTGATGTCCGATCGTGAGGTGGAATCACTGTTTGATGGGTTGAGGTGGTTTGGCCTATGGAAGCCCTAGTTCGGTTTTGATGGATTTTTCCATGAGATCCCACATTCATGCTTGGAATATGGCACACGGGTGACTGGTTGAAGAGAGATTTGGCTCAACCACGTCTATGGTTGGGTGATACGTGGAAGTCCCAGACTTGGTTGCATTTTTCTTGTGGCAATAAAATATCTTTCCTATGGTATTGATGGGTAAATATGCTTATTGTTATGTGGCTTATATGGTTTTTCTATGCTTAGATGTTTATATGTGGGGTATGAATGAGCTTTATGGCTGTCATGATGTTTGGCTCATATCATGTTTTTACTTGTAAATGAATGAACAATGTATCTATGGCCTTGTAGATGAAATTGCATATAATGTGTTGAGGCATCAATGTTTCTTAGCGATTTTCAGATAAGTATGAGACCCCTATGCTCAGTTTAGTTGTTAAGACATGTAGCTTTCATGTTTGTGACATGTTTGATGAAATGCCTGTCATGGCTAGTAATGGTCCAGTCTAGTCCTTGTTGATGTTTATGTAAACATATCTTTGTTCCATTGTGAAATTTCATTTCTAAAGGTGTCATTGAGTTATGGGAAGTGACTTGAGCTCTGGGCTTGAAAAAGTGGCACAAATCTCGAAGTCGCGGGGACAACACTAGGGAAAAAAGTCCTTAGAAGCCCCCTTGCCCTTGCTATGGGAGCTTCTAGAGCCTCCCACATGCACCCTTGTCCATATCAAGGGATCATCTAGGGGTTTGATGTGCTAAAACTTCACTTGGTCTCAGGGGTTGGTTACCTGAGTGGTTGGGATGGCTCCTGATAGTTCTGTTGCTGATGTGGAAGGTCTATGTGATATGTTCCGTCGGTTCCACTTCCTTGACTGACACATAGGGAGTCAAATCATATCATAGTAACTTCTCGTTACGTGTCTACCTCGGTTGGATAGTTACATGGTAGATGTGGGAGGAGGGTGTTACACTCACCAAAAATATGTGGAGAGCCTTCAGCCCCCTTAGTATCTGGCAAAAAAATTATCTTTGAAAAATACCTTAATATGGCCACCCTAGAAGATTGGATCCTAGTTAGTGCTCCAATTAAGAAGAGCACATCTTTCATCTGGCATAGCCTGATGAAAACCAAGCCTTGGTTATGTGGGAATCTTAGATGGCTGGTAGGGCGTGGAGACTAAATTCACACATTCCTTGATGTGATTATGGGAGGGGATGGAGATCATATTATCTCCTTGTCATTGCTCCAATCTTTACTTGAACATGGCATGCACACTCTAGCTGATATTGGCCATCTACAAGCAACCATATTTCCCTATATTAGCTAGGCACACGCAAAGATGTTGTCTCTTCCTAAAGATCACAAGAATGAATGTCAATCATATAGATCACTCCTTTATCACGTGGGGATATTTTTGTCAAAGCAAATAGATAGACTCTCCTGTGGTGGTCTCTCCCACAAAGGAGAAATCTCTACCAAAGAAACTTACAGGTACCTATGCAGAAGGCAAAGGCATAACACTCACATTGAATGGTTGGCTAAAATGTGGATGTGAAATGAACCAACTAAAGTGAAGTGCTTTTCCTAGTTGGTCAGACATAACTGAATACTTACATGAGAGAATTTAGCTAAAAGAGGTATTCAGGGTCCAGGTTGTTGTCCACTGTGCAAATCAACATATGAGGAGACCCTGCACCTACTTTTGACTTGCCTTGTTGTGATCTTAATATGGGAAGAGGTATCCTATGCAATCAGGACCACTCCTACTATGGATAGGTCTTCCCTTCTCACTTATTTTACCAACTGCACTATCCACCACTTAGAATACAAGGTCATTCCTTTATACATCTTCTAGGCAATTTGGAATTGCAAGAACACCATTATCTTTGAGAATAAACCTCGATACTTCAGACACACATCCATGAAAATTATGTTTTTTTCCTAGAAATCGGCCCTTACAATCATGTTCTCCATCGACGTCACATGGTTCATAAATGGATTAACAAAGGTGTCCTATTTTGATGGCACCTTTGCAAATGGTCTGTGTGGTTGTGGAGCCATTATCTCCATCATCCCCTCTATTATATACCAATTATATTATTTTGTGGGTTATGGTATCAACACTAGAGAAGAGGTGTTGGCGTTATGGGGGACATTGAAATTCTCTGCATGGTTTGTCATGGAGGAAATTATGGTTGTTGGGGACTCGAAGATCAAAATTGACTAGGCCAATGGAAGGGTCTCATTGCAGGTGCCTTATTTTCTTCACTGGATGGAACAAATAGAGATATTGAAGGCCTTCTCCACTTCAAACGAATTCTTCAACATCTATCAGGAACAAAACGCCCCTAAAGACGAGTTGTCCAAGTGAGGATACTCTACAACTTCTGAGCAGATTCATTGTGAGCTTATTGATAACAGATCCATCATTTGTGTTGGATCTACATCTCTAATGAATTTGTTTTCTTAAGGTTTTTTCTCTTTCTCCGGATCCTTTTATCCGAACAATGAGACAGTCACAGGTGAAATATATTTTGGGCAATTTCTAGGCTACTAATGACATTCTGCCACGACCCATTTTGGCTTCTATTGTGGACAATTTATGGTTTCTACCATGCTCTTATGTTATGGACCTTTTTGGATCCTGCTCTGTTTTTTTTTTTTGTTATGTATCAGCTAACACTCTTTTTTTAATTAATGAAAGAATGTTGTTTTTTTCTTTGGATAAAAAAACTACAATATATTGATGATAAAAGAAACATTATATTTGACAATATTGAACTTCTACGAGAGTGGATCAATGGTTTTAACCTCATTTTGGCGTTCTTCAAGCTATCTGATTTTACAAGAATCTCGAATATATATATATATATATATATTATATATATATATATATATATATATATATATATAATATATATAATATGCTTCACACACACACACAACACACACACACACACAAAGGGATTAAAGAATACTACATGGTATTACTAAATAGTTTAACACAAATGAATTTAATTAAGAATAAGCTTTAACAATCCAATCTATATAATAGACTTTAACCAAATTAGATATGCATATTAGGGCTCACAAGCCTCAAAGGTTGTAACCATGCTATGATACCATATGTAACAACTCAAAATTTAAACATAGAAACTAATTACAACAAACAATGTTATAACAATTGACACAAAACATTCACTAATTTGGCATGGAATTTTCGAAAAACCATGAGCAATGAATACTTACCTGTAGACCGAAGATGTGTCTTATTGTCGATTATGGAGTTGTGGTGCTACTTGAATCCCGTTGACTGCAACAAAGTTTTGGGACAACTCTCCGCGCAACCGTAGGCTCAACTGCACATAATCTTTTCGTAACTGGTCACCCCCAAGCCCTCATCAACTAATACTACCAGTGAATCCTTTATCTCACAACACTCTTCTTCAAAAAGAATGAATGAATGCTTCTCATATCCCCTTTCGTCCATTAAATAAAACAAAATATTCCAAATATGAAAGAGGATTGGAAAGAGATTCACATACATGCAATCCATGAGTCAACATGCCAACTTTATTTATGTCTTAAATTTTACTTAACTCAACTTTTTTCTTAATTTAACTTTTGCTTATTGTATTTCTTTTTACTTTTTGTTCTTACTATTTTTATAGTTTATTTTTATATATTTATTTAGAACTTCACTTTATTATTTATTATTTTATTTATTTATTATTATTATTATTTTTTCTTTATTATTTATTTATTTGTTATTATTATCTTTTCTTTATTATTTATTGTTTTATTTATTTATATATTAATAGTATTTCATCATCTATCATCTATCATGATTATTATTATTATTATTATTATTATTATTAATACGGTGCATTACATTTTATGTCTTTCTCCAAATCACTTTTTCAAAGTAAAAATGGGTATGGGTCCTTGCTTGCAAATATTTGCTATTGTTTGCAAAAGAGAAGGGAGTTTCAAGGATTCACATTTTTGGGGGTGCAAAGCTAGTTGTAAACTAGATTAATGGCATATTTTCTTGCAAAAACAATTTTCTTGGGCCTATTATTGAGAAGATTTCTCGTATTATTAGTTTTTTCACATCCTTTTCATGTTCGCATATGATTCAGGTGGATGTTGGTGGCCACCCACCTATCCCACTTGGACCCTCATAACTGTCTCTTTCAATTTTTCAGTTTCCGTAATTATAGCACAATTTACTATTTTTAGCAGTTTTCGGGTCTTGAACTTCCCGAGCCATTTTGAGGTCCTAAACGACGTTTTTTTGGGAAATCTGGGAGCAACATGGGCCCATGGACCGATATTGCTCTTCTTAAAGTTGTAGTGCTCGGATAGATCTTTCCAACGAGCTCTTGTACGTGTCAAACGAAGATCGGGTGCCAAAGTTACGACCCCGAGAAGTTGATGTACCAACTTACCCAAAACGGGGCCCACAATTTGGTGTTTCATCTTCTAGGGTTAGGTTTTGGGATGTTAAGGGTTTCCATTGTTTCTCAACAATAAATAGGCCTT
>APFE030214532.1:62965-75342 GCA_000404065.3 Pinus taeda
AGTATCTCGTTAGAAAGATCTATCCGAGAAATACAACTTTGGGAAGAGAAACATCGGTCCATGGACCCATGTTGCTCCCAGTTTTCCCAAAAAACGTCGTTTAGGGTCTCAAAATGGCTTCGGAAGTTCAGGAACCGAAAAACTGCTAAAAATAGTAAATTGTGCTACAATTAAGGAAACTGAAACGCTGAAAGAAACAATGGTGGGGGTCCAAGTGGACTTGGTAGGTGGCCACCAATATCCACCTGGATCATTCCTCCCCCCTTAGGAAGCAATGGTCCCCATTGCATTGAGTTCCTCCATGAAATGAGGAAACTTCTACTGAACTTGGTCCCTGGTGAGCCACTTGCCCTGGTGAAGGAGTTGGCCTACTTTGACAACTCGATACAATTGGATATTCCGTTGGCAAGTGTGCTTGATCTGTGTGTCCATGATCTGATCAGTTGCAACTTGTTCCATGCAATCTAGATTTAACTCTGTGGGCGTGAGCTGTTCTACAATGTCGGATGTGTCTAGTAATGGTGGAAAGTATTGTCGAAGGTGGTCCACATTGAACACTGGGTGCAGACCAAGGAATGGGGGAATGCTGAGCTCAAATGCATTGTCTCCCACAACCTTGGTAATGGTGTAAGGACCATATCAGAGTGGTCTGAGTTTCCGATATGCTCCGGTAAGGCGTTCCTTTTGCAAATGCAACCAAACTTTGTCGCCCACCTAAAACTTGTGTGGCACCCGATGTTGATCATGTCGCTGCTGGTACTTGGCATTTGATTTCTCCAGAATGTCATGGACCTGCTAGTGAATATGTTGGATGTGCTTAATGAAGTTGTTTGCCTTATCTGTTTCGGACTGGACATGAGTCGAATCTGCATGCGCAGCTGCAACTGGCATGGCCACATCAATGGGACATAGTGGCTGGAATCCCAAGCCCACCTTAAAAGGGTTGTGGCCAGTCGAGCTGTGGAGAGCTCGGTTGTAGTTGTGTTTAACATAGGGGAGGCTCTCATCCCATATACGTGGATGCTTTGAGTTATACATGCGTAGAATGTGTATGATCATCCTGTTGACAACCTTTATCTAGCCATCAGTTTGAGGATGGAAGGCTGTGGACTTAGTGATTTTGGTGTCGAGCATCGACCAGAGACTGGACCAAAATGTACTAAGGAACATGCTATCCCGATCTGAGATGATAGACTGTGGGATCCCAAAGTGTACCTACACTCGTTCAAAGAAGAGTTTAGTAGTGGCTTCTGCTGTGATATTCTTCTTATAAGCGGCCATAATGGCCATCTTTGAGAACCTGTCGATGACCACAAAAACACAGTCGTTTCCATGCTTAGTGGAAGGAAGACCTGACATGTAATCCATGGACATGGATTCCCAAGGTCATTTAGGGGTAGGCAACGGGATATAGAAGCCTTACTTCTTGATGGTCGTTTTGGCAATGGCATAGGCAGTGCATGATCTGATGTACTTCCAGACATCATGTCAAAGATGCAACCAATAGGAATACTTTTGCAGTACTGCCACCATTTTCTCGACCCCGAAATGTCCAGCAACCTGACTGTAGTGTGCTTCCCAAATCATCTTGGCACGCTCGCTTGAAGGAACACAAAGGTGACCCAGATGGCATAACAGGGCATCCTGGAGGTGAAAATCTGGAACATGCTGACCCTCCACGAGTGTCTGGTATGTGTGGCCGAATTCTGGGTCACTTTTGTAGAGAAGTGGCCAATCAGAAGTCTCGTGCCCACAAGAGTTGAGCACAGTGGTTGACGCCATGATCGGTGGTCGACTGAGGCAATCTACAACATTATTGGTGCTACCCTTCTTATTCTTGATATTCAAATGGAACTGTTGCAGGTATGTGGACCACTTCTGATGGCGATCATTCTGCAATTTCCCTTGGGTCTGTATGAACCGCAGGGGTCGGTAGTCTATGTGGATGACCGTTTCCTTCCCCAAAATGTAATGCTTGAATTGTTGGCAAGCATGCACAATGAAATACATCTCTTTGTCATAAGTGGGATACTTCTCGACTATGTCTGAAAGTGTTTCACTGTGATATGTCACTGGATGCTCATGTTGAGTAAGGAATGCTCCAATAGCATAGTCAGATGCATCTATCTCGACCTCAAATGGTTGTTGCAAGTCTGGTAATGCGAGCACGGGTGCCATGCAAAGGTGATATTTCAACTCTGTGAATGCCCTCTGTTGAGATTCAAACCAAAATAATTTTGCTTTCACTCCTCCCTTGGTGACTTGACTCAAGGGCCAAGTGATATGAGAAAATCCCAACACGAACCTACAGTAGAAGTTGGAAAGACCTAGAAAGTTACGGAGCTCTGTCAGAGTGTTTGGAGATGGCCAATCTCGAATGACTTGGATCTTAGATGGATCCACATACACCCCCTGTTCATCAATAATGTATCCTAGATACTGAACCTGGGTCATGCCAAAAGTGCATTTCTCCAAATTGGCACATAACTTGTGTTGCCGCAGTGTTTGGAGAACCTGTTGGATGTGGTGGAGGTGCTCTTCCTAACTCTGGCTGAAGATCAGGATGTCATCCAAGTATACCACTACAAATGAGTTGGTGAATGGTAGCAAGATGTCATCCATTAGCCTCATGAATGTTGCAAGAGCATTCGTCAATCCAAAAGGCATCACCAACCATTCGAATAGGCCCTGCTTGGCTTTGAAGGCAGTATTCCACACGTCGGAGGGTTCGATTGGTACCTAGTGATATCCTAACTTCAAATCGATCTTGCTGAAATATTTTTCCCCCTTCAGTTGGTCCAAGAGGTCATCAATCTGTGGGACCAGGTACCTATTACGAATAGTGATCTTGTTCAATGCCCGACAGTCAATGCAGAGTCTCCAAGTCCCATCCTTCTTCTGTACCAACACGATTGGGCTCCCACAGGGCAATGAACTTAGATGGATGTGACCTTTCTGCAGCAGATCCTGAATCTACCTCTTGATTCCATCATTCTCCATAATGGAGCGTCGATAAATTGGTCCATTGGGCAGTGTCACACCTGGGGTCAGATCGATGGAGTGCTTGACCTGACAGTGCAGAGGAACCCCTACGAGGGAGGTGAAGATGTCCTCGTACTCCTCCACAACCTTGTCCATTTATAGTTGTCATGTGGAGGGACCTGTGTCGAGGTTGTGGCCACCATCTTCTTCTTTCCTTAAGGGTGTATCATCAGGAAAACAAATTTCCCGGTTTTGGAAATGAGCTTACTGTATTGTTTTGCAATAATCAAAGAGATGGCAGTAGGTAGTGCTACCTTTGGTATCTTATACAACTTAGTTCCCAAAGTAACAATAACAGCACAAGGGCCTTGATTCATACACAGCATGTTGCTTCCACAAGTATGGTTGTCCTAGTAATACATCACAAACTTCAAGGGGAGCAATGTCACACAATACCTCATCCATGAAGGGCTTGATGTTGTATGGAAGGTGACACTACTAGCTCACACGAAGATCCCGTCCTTGGTGAAGCCACCCAATGGTGTACGGTTGTGGATGTGTTGTGGTCGGTAAGCCCAACCGCTTCACGACCTCTGCCGAAATGAGGTTCTTTTGGCTCTTGCTATCGACAATGAAATGTAGCAGGGAGCCCTTTACCCACATATGGGAGTGGAAGAGACGTTCCTCCTCCTTTGGATCTTCAAGTTCCTCCTTCTGGATCTTCGTGGTGGCAACACTGGCGTTGGGCTCCACATCGATAATCTGCTTCCCTTTGTCATTCCCCTTGTCAGGTTCTATCTCATTGTCGGAACCTGCATCCGATTCTAAAACCTTTAGCTCAGCCACTAGTCATTGCTTGGCCCAACACTCACTTATGTTGTGAGTGGAGCTTTTATGGAACTCACACCACTTTCCCGTGTTCTTTTTCGGCTTCGTGGCACTGTTCTTTGCTTGCAGCTTTGGCGGGTTGTCTTGGGCTGCCCTGCCTTGGCTTTGTCCTTTGTTCTGCGGTTTGGGGGCACCTTTCCCTTGCTTCAGATTCGTAGATCCAAAATCTCACTTCTTCTGTTTAAAATTTTGCTCAACCTTGACAGCATATCGGTATGCAATGTCGAGCGAGGAGATGTTCAGGAATTCTATTTCTTCCTGGATGTACTTGTGCAGGTAGCCACGGTATTTGAGTATCAAATGCTGCTCTGAATCCTTGATACCCAACTTTGTGCGAAGGGTATGGAAAATATTGGTGAACTCCAGCACGTCTTTGTTCCCTACCGCAGCGTGGTCCACTTTATGTATTGATCCTCATAGCTTCCGGCAGGGTAGTACTACTCCTTGATGGCATCTCAGAATGAATTCCAAGTGGGTGCAACTGAAAATAGTGAGCCTGTACTTTCATCCTTATGCTCACAATAGGTTTCCCACCAGTCCTTGACGTGGGGGGCTGCTTTGAAAAGAGAAAAAATAATCTTTTCCCGACTGGAAAAATCATGAACAGAAAAATAACCCTCTAGCAGATTTAACCATTTATTGACAGCATCTGCGTCTATCTAACCCTCAAATATGGGGAATTCAAAATTAACTTGTACCTTAAATGGTGTGGCATTTCCAAAGTAGTTGTTGGAAGCCGATGCGTCGCCCCTGGGTAGCCGTTGAAGGATCTGGGAAAAGTTGTCCATCATCGCTTTCTTTTGTCCCTTGAGGGCTTCTTCGAGCAAGATTTTGATCAGATCTCCTACCCCCTCATCTTTCTTTTCATCTGCCATGGGAGGCCGTTGGGATTTGTGAGGCTGGTCTTGTAAAGGTTCGACCAATTCAAGCCTTAACTCCTTATATCCTGACCTCGTTGGGGACATGCAAAGAAAAACAGAGAAAAAAGTAGACCACTCTGATACCACTGATCCAGATTTAAACAGGAACGCAACAAAATACAGAGATAACCATATACACAAAGATGCAGTAGAAATAATACTTCATTTCATTAATGTAAAATGCTGAAATATGCTTACAAACAGAAATGGAAATAAACCAGTGAGGGCGATGGTAACTTATCTCTAAGAAGAGATGTGGTAGCTACATGCCTCTGAACTGTGTTACAATGAGGCTCGGAGGCCTATTTATTCTTGAGAAACAATGGAAAACCCTAAACATCCAAAAACCTAACCCTAGAAGATGAAACGCCAAACTGTGAGCCCCGTTTGGGTAAATTGGTATCAACTTCCCGGGGTTATAACGTTGGCATATGATCTCCATTTGACGTGCACAGTATCTCATTAGAAATATCTATCCGAGGACTACAACTTTGGGAAGAGCAACATCAGTCCATGGACCCATGTTGCTCCCAGTTTTCCCAAAAAACATCGTTTAGGGCCTCAAAACGGCTCCGAAAGTTTAAGACCCAAAAAAACTACTAAAAATAGTAAACTGTGCTACAATTAAGGAAACTGAAAAGCTGAAACAAACAATGGTGGGGGTCCAAGTGGACTTGGCAAGTGGCCGCTAATATCCACCTGGATTAATGAAAGTACGGACTCACTGTTCTCAGCCACACCCACTTGAAATTCCTTCTGGGATGCCATCAAGGAGCAGTACTACCCTGTCAAAAGCTATGAGGACAAATACATAAAGTGGACCACGCTACGGCAAGGACAGGACCAAGATGTGCCGGATTTCACAAACATTTTTCATACCTTTCACACACAGTTGGGTATTAAGGACTCTGAGCTGTATTTGGTACTCAAATACCGTGGCTGCCTACATAGATACATCCAAGAAGAGATGGAGTTCCTGAACATCTCCTCGCTTGACACGGGGTACTGATACACTGTCAAAATCGAGTAGAAGTTTAAACAAAAGAAGCGAGACTTTGGATCTGCCAATCCGAAGACCAAAGAACAAAGCCAAGGCGAGGTGACCCAAGACAACCCGTCGAAGCCGCAAGAAAAGAACAACACCACGAAGTCAAAGAAGGACACAGGAAAGTGGTGTGAGTTCCATAAGGGTCCCACTCATAACACAAGTGAGTGTCGGACCAAGTAGTCACCGGTGGCCAAGTTGAAGGCTTTAGAATCAAATGCATGTTCCGACCCTGAGTCAAAACCTAACAAGGAGAATGGCAAAGGGAAGCAGATCATTGATGCGGAGCCTAGCGTCATTGTTGCCACCGCCAAGATCCAGAAGAATGAGCCCGAAGACCCATAGGAGGGGGAGTGTCTTTTCTACTCACAAATGTGGGTGAAGGGTTCACCGCTATAATTCATTGTTGACAGTGGGAGCTAGAAGAACCTCATTTCAGCAGAGGTCGTGAAGTGGTTGGGCCTACTGACTACACCACACCTGCAGCCCTATAGTATCGGGTGGCTTCATGAAGGATGAGATCTCCGAGCCCGCCAGCAATGTTGCCTTCCCTACAGCATCAAGCCCTTCACAGATGAGGTATTGTGTGATGTTACACCTCTGGATGTTTGTGATGTTTTATTAGGCCAACCATACTTGTGGAGGCGACACGCTATGTATGAGTCAAGGCCTCACACTGTTATTATTTCTTTGGGTAATTCATTATACCGGATGCCGGAGGTAGCCCCACCTACTGCCACCTCTTTGATCACTGCTAAGAAAGGCAGCAAGCTCATCTCACAGACTAGGAAATTTATTTTTTGTCTGGTTTGCTCCCAAAGTAAGGGGAAGATCGTTGCCACATCCATGACCCCCGCGAAGGGTTCCTCCACGCAATAACAACAACAAAGGGATACAGTCATGACAGAACACAGGAACAACTTCTCCTCACCCACAGGGGTACCACACAAGTTTCAGGTGGACGACAAAGTTTGGCTACATCTGCAGAAAGAATGCCTTACAAGAGCCCATCAGAAGCTCAGACCACTCTGACATAGTCCTTACAACAGTACAAAGGCTGTGGGGAACAATGCTTTGGAGCACAACATTCCTTCATTCCTTTGCCTGCACCAAGTGTTCAATGTGGACCGTCGTTGACCATGCTTCCCACCATTACTAGACACATCAGAGATTGCATAACAAGTTCAGCAAATGAAGGAACTCAACGCAATGGGGACCATTGCTTCCTAAGGGGGGAGGAATAATCCAGGTGGATGTTGGTGGCCACCCACCTATCCTACTTGGACCCTCACAACTGTCTCTTTCAATTTTTCGGGTCCTGAACTTCTGGAGTCGTTTTGAGGCGCTAAACGACGTTTTTTGGGAAATCTAGGAGCAACATGGGTCCATGCACCGATGTTTCTTTTCCCAAATTTTTAGTGCTCGAATAGATCTTTCTAACGAGCTCTTGCACGTGTCAAACGAAGATCGGGTGCCAAAGTTACGACCCTGGGAAGTTGATGTACCAACTTACTCAAAATGGGGCCCACAATTTGGCGTTTCATCTTCTAGGGTTAGGTTTTGGGATGTTAAGGGTTTTCCATTGTTTCTCAACAATAAATAGGCCTTCAAGATTCATTGTAACACAGTTTAGAGGCATGTAACCGCCACATCTCTTCTCATAGATAAGCTACCATTGCCCTAGCTGTTTATTTCCATTTCTGTTTGTAAGCATATTTCAGTATTTCACATTAATGAAATGAAGTATTATTTTTGTTGCATTTTTGTGTTTACATTTATCTCTGTAATTTGTTGCGTTCCTGTTTAAATCCAGATCAGCATATTTTCAAGGAAAATACTCAGGATGCAGACATCTTATTTAAGGATGGCCTCAATCTGGAAAAAGATGTTGGGTCATAGTGGAAGAGAAATATGGTTTTTTGAGGAGTCATGTTGTCACGTCTCAGGGACCAACTTTCGAAGCATTCAAATGTAAAAAAAAATTGGATTACAGAATCTGTTTTTGTAGATTTTGTTTCTTGCAATTTTCCGCAGTTACTTATCTTCTTGGTGGATCGGATATGTTTTTGGATCCCCTCTATTTATTTGGAGTTTTATGTATATATGAGATTGTGGTAATCTTACCTCCTTCATGTTTTGCTCTTGGTTTATTCTCTCATGGTATGTAGAGTTTGTTTTGTGTTTAGTTTGTTCATATGTTCTCTCCTTTGGTATTTGTAGATGTATCTGTCTACCACAATCATGTTGGAGGCTATTTTAATTCTATCTCTAGAATGTATTGTTGTTCTTACATGATGGAATTTTCTAGAATATAGAGTTATAATGTAGATACAAAATGTAATCTCATAATTTTATATGAATGAAATTACATTATTTTTCTTTACGAAAATGATAGGTGCTTTTAACATCAGGAGAGAGAGAAAGAGAGAATTCCTATTACACTAATAGGTGCTTTCTACTTCAAGGTATGAGAAAGATTTATAGTTTTTTCAATATTTAATATGGATTTGATATTTAACATTAAAAAAAAATATGAATAATAAAAATAATTAAATATATGCATACAAAAAAATATTAGTAACAAAATTAATTCAATGTGAGTGTGTGTGTGTAATAAGTGCTTATTCAAGGTATGTAAGAGATTTGTTATAATATATATATATATATTTCAATATGAGAGGAAGTGTGTTAACATTTTAACATGGAGAATGTGAATCATAAATAAAATATTTCAATGCCATGTAGGTATGTATTATATAAAACAAGTGAAAATAAAAAATTTATTTTAGTTAAAACACTTTATTAGTGTGCTGTTAAAAACCAGTTAATTTTGATAAATTCAATCAATCCTTCTAGATCCGGAGTTAAGATGGATCTATGCTGCTAACTAATAAATCCCTACAATATAATTTAATAAATCCCTACAATACAATTTACTTCATATAATTAAGCTGTAAGACATTTCCTTTTGAAAACAACTCCCCTAGCAGTCACTATGTAGTCGTCTACACCATTAGATTGAATGTTAAAGGATTAAATTTTTTTAAACCATTAGACTAACTGTCTCTTCATTTAAGCTCTGCTAACTACCTAACTCACTAAACCCTCATAATTTCTCTTCCACACCGCTATGAAATACGATATTGCCTCTCATGTATCCATGTCATCGCAGGCCGAACTATTTCTGCCGCTTCGAATACAACATACATCTATTCACAGAGTTTAAGACTCATATCATTCTGCCAATTAATCACAAGCCAACTCTGTATGGGTGTAGTCGTCGGATGTAGGGGTGTTTTTTCGCTTTTTCGATTGGGATTGAATCTACTAGTTTCAACAAACATATATTCCTCCGGCATTAAAGCTTTGGTAATACATATTGCTTTGTTGTTAGTCAGGACTTTGCATTCAAATTGATTACCCTTAGTCAAAGGCCATTTAATATTGTTGACTCCACTTTCCTCATCTAGCTTCCGCTTTAAGCATATCAGACTGCGTGAGCATGTTATTGAAAAAATTATCGTTGCGATGAGAATTTCTTTAATAGGGGTACGTAGCATTAAATTGGACATCAAACTCTGCATCTGTAGGTTCTCTGTGACAATATGGGTATAGGTCATTATTGTGAAAAAACGGGGTTAAAGAAGGGCCCCTGGACTCCTGAGAAGACCAATGGCAGTTGGCGTGCTCTTCCCAAGCTTGTTGATTTATATATATAAATAAACTATACAAAAAAACACATCTGAATCACAATAAACCTTTAGAGTTTGAATCAATATATGCATTTGTCTATGTAAATAGAAGTGATGTAGTGTGAACCTATATATACTTTTGTCTCTTTGAATAGACGTGTGTATATAATAATAAGAAATGGTCAAAGAAATATATATGTAATTTGTATGTTTGTGTTAGCATTATCAAAACATAGTATTCAAAATTTCAATCTTGTCAGTTTGATTTCGGAATTTAGTTTGATATTCGTAGAATATATGAGAAAAGGTGTTTGATCGGTTAATATTTTTATTTATCGCATTCAACTTGTAGGAACTGTAGATTGCAGCACAGAATAACTCATACAATACTGGTTTCAAGGCCACAAGTGGAACTTCGTCGGGATTTGGGTTGGTAAAGGAGAAGAACAAGAACTCTCATTCTTTCTTCATGATGGGTATTGATTCTGCTCTGTGATTCGCTTCCTTCTCTCGGGTATGACTGTTGAAGGGGTACAATGAACGAGTTATATCGTGTTCTGTTTTCTGCATGCTTCTTCTATTCATATCGATCCAAAAATGCACTGAGCTCTAATGTTCTGAATATTTTCTTTGCGGTATTTTGACTCGAATCTTTTTTGCTACAGAATGATTTTTTGAATATGTAGAAACTTAATGTGAGGTTATGTGAAGCATTTTTCAAATTGGTAAGAATTTATTAATACACAGGAGTTTGGTCTCATCATCTCATAATGAGGTAAATAAAAACATTCGTTTCCATGGACCAACATTTTCACATGAAGTTTCTTGGTAGTTGAAAGATGTATATAATAATGAAGTTTCTTGGTAGTTGAAAGATATATATAATAATGTAATAACGTGGAAAACAAATAAAATAATTATTTATGTATAGAAAATGAATGAATGATTTATTCATTCATTAACCAAATATCAAGTCAAGAAATTGTCATCACTATCTAGAATATAAAATGAATTTATTTTCCCATTTAACTCAAAATTCATCAACACATGGCTACAACTAAAATTTTAATCCTTTCTAGATATTAAGATAATTTGTCAATTAAAAATATAAAGGCATTTTGTCCATCCTTTTATTCTTTGCAAGAGGGGGAAGAGTGTTCCCCAAATGGTTGCAAGAGGGGGAAGAGTGTTCCCCAAATGGTTGGATCCATGAATCAAGCCAGAGGTCTAAGGTTTTATATGCCATTGATATTTTTTTTGAATTTCAAGCTTCCTAAGGACTCCTAATAACCTTCTAGAGTTCAAGGTTCCAGACAACTCCTAAGAACCTTTCTAAGGTTCAATCATTCTTTTGAGCTTTGATGGCTTTTAGAAGCTTAGGAAATTTTTTAAGTGATGATAAACTCTTTTGTCTTACATTACATCACTTGAAAAAATTGGATCTTTTGTGATTAGAATTTAAGTGCATTATATTACATTGTTTCTTTAGTACAAATGCCAAATATATAAATGTTTCTTCACTATGGTTACTCATTTTGGGGAAATTAATGAAGAGCGACATTATAATAATCTTTCTTCTCCTTTTGCATTTGTGAATCACGCTTTATACTTTTATTGTTAAATTACTAGGATTGCAAATATGTTTTTGCTTGTTAGAGAAAGTTCTACAAGCAAACACCACTTTATTCTTACTGGCTTCCTCATGATCCATCAAGGATTTCAAAAAGGGTAGGATTAAAATATCTCTCACACAATTACAACAAAAAATATTCACCAAAAATAATGTGTTTTTCTCCTGTAATTTCTTACCATTCTTGGTTTAGGTTTATCGCATTGTTACAACTAAAGTGTTCACTAATGAAAGTATTATCCTCTCTTCCTTCTCCCTTGTAATTATTTAGGACTTTAGGGTTAGGTTATTATAACAAGAGAGCCATGTGCTACACATGGTGAGGGTTGGGTTCATTAAATATAGGGTCCATTGAATATGGACACTAGCAAAGGCTCTTGTAAATCAAGTTTTTATCAATTCCAGGTAGCATATGTAGATGTTAAGGTGCCTTACTGGGTGATGTTAAAGGATTTAAACATTGCAGATTTTACACAAAAAGTTATGAATAATTGGGAGCTAATGTCTGACTCATTTTGATCTAATTGGTGATGATGCCTGAAATTTGTATGGTCGCGATGCAAATTTAGATTAGGAAAGATAGTCATCATATTGTTTATGAATTAATATTATTTTATTTAGCTTATCTGAAGACATCTAGTCCCTGTATTTCTTCAAAATTTATGAAATATTACTATTGGAACTTAAAGAACATCTTTGAATATTAAGAAGCAATCTATGTTGGAAAGGCTATAGAATTTGAAAATTTGGCATAATGTAAGTGATTTCTCTTTACCTTCTAGCTTTGAATGACATTTTGTTTACTAATTTTAATCTTCAATGATTTTCTATATGGCATGATTCTTCTCAAATTTATGACTTACGGCCTTTTCTTTGCAACATTTGGTGCAATTGCTAGTTATATTACTCCACATTTTCTATTATTGAATATTATTTACTTCGTATCATTTATGGAAGAGATGTTGTAATGTCCAGTCTTGTCCTATCCTGTTATGTAAACATTTTGACTTGGTCAAATTATATAAAATTAAAATTAAAATTAAAATGAAAAAAAAAACACATAGGTCCACATGGGGTAGCTCAAGCGGCAAGGGCCATGGAAATGAAGTCTCACCAAACCGGAAGTCTTGGGTTCAAATCTTGGGCTACCCTTCCTCCGTAGAGGGGTTCATAATGGACATGTAAATCGGAGAGTCTCGCCCCAGCTTACAAAAAAAAAC
>APFE030214532.1:75352-104694 GCA_000404065.3 Pinus taeda
TACTCAGTCTATTCTGCAAATAAGATCATAGATAAAATGTTGTTGGGCTAATCTTTACAAACTATAACAGTAGAGGAATCTCGTGCGCCAGTTGACTGCAAGTGGAATGACCAACATGTGGTGAACTCAGATCAGGTGCATGAATCTACATGAACACTTCGTCCCTTGATATAACAAATGATAAGTTCCTAAGAAGGAATAGAATAGGGAGAAATAGGAATAAGTCTTGATACCTAGTCAACTAAATTGGCCATCCAAGAGTTGCCACCATATGGGTGAGAGGACTATACCAAGAGAAGGGAAAAGTATCATTGTTCGATGAATGAGATGGCCGAAAATAATGGTTGTTCACAAACACCATCATTGATATGGGAAATCTCTTGACTCCATGACCGGTAAATTCTTAACTCCACGACTTTGGCATAGTTTTAGGGATTGTATTATTCATATGAGCTAGTCTAGATGTATCTTTCTCCCTAATCTATCATGTGTTGGTAGTGATCAAGTCTCTTTTGGAATCATACAAACAACTTTTAAAGTGAAAATAGATTTGATCCCTCTTGGGGCTTGATAGATTCGGGCTTAAAATAGTTCTATGTTGATTTTAAAAATAATATAATTTATAGTTTTATTTGCCGTGTCAAATATACTAATGTATTAATAATGTTTTGTTTATTAAATAATATTTTATAAACTAATATATAATATAAATAGTAATTTACATTGAAAATTTTGAAAAAAGATTATAATAAATGAATATTTTTTATTATTTTTAATTATTAATTGTTAAGTGTTAATAAAAATTAATTATTATCGAAAATTTAATTTGGTAGATGAAATGTTCCCGCGATGTAGAATATATGGTGGATGGAGTTTATTGTTAAGTCACACAATGATGTGAAAGTGACAAGTTTGAAACTATGTGAGAAAAAAATATTATTAAAATAAATATTATATATAAATATCACTTGAGTCTATAATTTATTAAACTATTTTTAATTACTAGATTTGTTTCTCTTAAAGTAGTTTTTGGAAAAAATTATTACCGAGGATTTAGTTATAATTAATAGTTTTTTACTTTCTATTTATTTAATATATTAGTTTTTAGTGTTTGTGGATGGTTTTGTAATTTATATATATCCATTTTATTAATTTTTTTTGGGTTTAAATTCCTTTTATAAATTAAGATGAGCGTAAAACGTGTCTCGACACAATAACTCAAAGAAATAATAAGATAACTCAAAGAAATAATAAGATTCCTTGATTGGTGAACTTCTTTTTCATAACTACCAACAATACATAATTATATGGCGATTCCTATTTCCAACTCCACTGCAATATAAATGCAGTCTGACATGCAAGGGGAATAGGGGTTGCTTTGCATTTATATTTCTCTCAAAGTTGACTTTGGCATGTTAGCAGCAAGGCAACCCCTATTCCCCTGGCATGTCAGAAGCATTTATATTGCAGTGGAGTTGGAAATAGGATTTGGCTAATTATATGGCCTTGTCCACCGTCCAAATTGTTCATAATAACTGCACCTGGTGTGCCTCACAAGCAACTCCAAAATAAACGGTGTTGTTCCCGTGTTTTAAGGTATTTAATTACTAGAGTTTTGACTTGAGAGCCGTTATTCACATGAAATTTGTTGACCTGCTCCTCACAGGTTTATCTTTTATCAAATTATTCGGAGCAAATGGGAATCCACTCAATTATCTGACTGCCTGCACATTCTGAAGGGTTAAAGTCTCCGGCCGAACCGTTATCAGGGGTACTTTTTATCCATAAAGCGGCTCATAACTCTGGAAAGTTTCTTCATGTGGCATAATTATTCAGCACATGCAATTGAAGTGCATGCATAGGACGGTGTGATTCATCGTGTCGTAAGGATGAGTACGTGGGATGACGTTATTCAAAGCGAATTAGGGTTACCTGTGTCTTCCGGTTAGGCTGCTATTTCGGCGATGGGGTTGGAAAATGGGCCGAGAGCATCCTTGTGTAACTAATAATAATTTTCCCGGTTGCATTGTTAGTATTACGGTTGAAATTTGAGAGGAGATTGTTGTCATGGGTCAACTTGTTAAAATGAACAACAATATCTTTCAAACAATCAGAACTGACATTAATGGTAAAATTTTCAATTTTTTTATTAAAACCATCCGAATTGATATTAAGATTGAATCTATCCTCAAATTTAACCGGTTTAGGTTTGAAATTCCGACACTGATTAGTATTTTTTTTTAATTATCTATATATAATATGAGGATGTCACGATGACAAATGATGATATGACGAGATGTGTAATATGATGTTGGCTATGGCTGTGTGTTGAGAAGGTATGTTGTACATGAGAAATTTTGTTATATGGTTTTGTTTCGGTAACTATTGTAATGATTTTTTTATTTTATTTTATGAAATTTTATAGAATAATAATGTATGAAAAAATGGTAATATGTTTTTGCCTTATATTTTTATTAATAGTTTATATTGAAATTTGGTCTCAGGAATTTTTATTTTTAAATAAATTAGTGGATAGAATTTGATTTTTTTTTAATTATTTATTATATTATTTTTTTAGGTTAGTTGGGGTTTTGAATTGTCTGGCAAATATTGGTATTTCTAGAAAATGAAATGAAATTTTAAGGTTCATGTGATTAAAAATAATTTATGGGACTATTAATTTTTTGTTTTTTGATTTTTGCAATTCAATCATTTCTCTACTTTTAGCTTTTAAGAATTCAATTATTTTTTTATTCAAATTGATGATGAGTTGGTCCAACCTTCCAACAATCTCCTTGTTGAAAAGACAATGCCAAGAAATCGATGCTAACATATTCTCACAACTTTCTATGATGTCTTTGACTGCATCACATTCCAAAATGAAATATTTTTCAGATTCCAATGCCCAAGACATGCAAAATGTACAAACCCCTTCTTCCTAGCTTTTTCCACAATCTTGTTTCACATACCGGAGTTGATGCATCATGCGAGTTAGTTCTTAATTGGACAATAAGAACCCTTTCCCTCCATGAAATGTTTAACTCCAGTGAACTATTTTTGTTGTAGATCATTGTAGGCTTGAATTCCTCAATGCAGTATTTCTTCTTTCTACTCAATTTTTTTCCATATTCATTTACGAAACTTCTCCATAACAAAATTTTTTAGCTCCTTGTTATTTGTGAGACAGAGTTTTGTATTCATGTGAAAGTATTACTTTATTCACCAAAATTGATATTATAATTGACTACGGGTAAGTTTGATTGTGTCGAGTATTAGTGGGCCTTTTCTAAACTTTATGTACAAGTTAAATCAATTTAAGATGTTGTTGCAGGTATCTTTAATTAAATATTTTGGCATTAGTAGGTCTATAGGATTAGTATATAGAAACAAGGGAGCCACTGCCGTGGCGTTAGTCCCTGCCGGGGTCTGCCACAAAAAAACAAACAAATAGCAAGCAACACATGGCCTTCATGCTGGTGAGACATCGCATGAGGCAGACGTGTGCCGCGAGTTCGATGCGAAAGCAGTTTTTGCATCTGACCCAGCGACCGGTGGTTCAGATCTCCCATAGCATTAATCCAGTGATCCAAGTTGAATCAAGTGCCCAAGTTTGATCAATAGAATGAATGAATTCCCCCATCTCTTAACAACAGCCTAAAGCAAGCCCTTAGAGCGGATTTGAAAAGATCAAGAAATTAGCAAATTTCGCAAATTTGGGTCATATCTTAAACCCATGATAAAAATTATTATTAAAACTATAAAAGCTATCGCATCAAAGTACAATCTGATACCTAACACAATGGAAAGAACGGCCGTCAATAAATCCCATGCTATCGGGCCATAAATGAACGGCGGGTGTATATGCCCACCGTTCAATTTCGGCCTTAGCAAAATCGAACGGTGAGCATATACACCCGCCGTTCATTTATGACCCGATAGCATAGGAAATATGACTGGGAAAGAACAGTAACACTAAAATACACTCTTGGTAATGAGATGGGATCTCCTGTCCCCCTTTTGATATGCCCAATCTCCTACTCTTCATGATTGCTTCTCGTCCATGGAAAACGATGCATTAATGGGCGCCTCGTCTCTGTAATCGCGGAAAGACCCTGTATCATGTGAAGTGTTAGACAAAGTGCTTCAGAGTTCTTGGGTACATTTAAATTTATTTTATAGTTGTTGAAATGAATTCAATAAATTTAATAATGAATGTGCCAGCACACATGAAGTACACTTGTCTTTATATACCTTAAAGTGCAGTAAAATATGGTTTTTCAATGTAATAAAAAGTAAAAGTACAAAATGTAAAGGTTATAGTGTAGCTTAAATGTTTTATCTTTTTGTTTTTTTATCAAGGATATCATTGGATCACTCTTGAAATTTGGACAGTATGTTAATGTGTATGTAAAAGTTATAGTGTAGCTTAAATGTCCTATTTTTTGGTTTTTTATGAGGGATATTATTGGATCACTCTTACTTGAATTTTGGAGTATAATGTATGTAAATGATGGCATAATTTAAATGTTCTATTTATTTTTAGTTGTTTTAGGATATTAATAGATTATTTTTATTTAAAATTTAGAGTGATTTAAATGTTTTAAGTTTTAGCTTTTCAATGATATAGAATTTAGTTAAAATTTATTGAAAATCATATATTTGAATTGTTGTACTTATATAATTTGTGTTATATTTTTTAGATATTAAATTTATTGATGTATTTAAAAATACAATTTAAATAAAGAAAAATTATAATGTAAAAATATCAAAAATAAAATGTTTAAACTTTAGTCAAAATGTTATGATTGAAAATAATTTTTTTATCTCGGAGGAAGTATATCACTAAATATTCAAATGTAAAATAATCACAAAAACAATATTTTTGAAAATAAAAATAAGTAATTAATAATAATGTTTTTTTAAATTTTGAATTATTACCCACCTAAATTCATCTTAATTTTCAAATTTCCATAATTAATTCATTAAAATTTTATTAAATAGAAAAGTAAAAAAAATGTTCAATTTAATGTCAATTGAAAAAGAAAACCCATTCTATTCAACTCAATCTCAATTAAATATATATAAGATATTGATGTTAACCATTTATATTTAGATAATTGTAATACTTAATTTAATTTTCATATTTTTCTGTTTTTTCCAAAATTCTATTTTATTTTAATTTAGATTTTTTTAATCCTCTTTTCCTAGTGAAGAGATCTTTATTATTTAAATTTAAAAAGCGAGGGAGATTTTTGGTATCCTCTGCCCATAAATGAAGAGATCTGGATGGGTGAAGCTACTCTGGGTGTATAAAGAGATTTCGATTTATCTTTATTTTAATAAATAATTTTGAATGACGGCCATATTTTTGAATTTTTTTTTTTTTAAAGAAAAACAAAATTTAAAATTGAAAAAAGAGGCTCAGAATGCATAGGCAACGATTCCACTTCATAATTTTAAGAAATAAATTAATCTAGGTCATGATCAAAGTACCATATTTACTCAGTCGGGCTCTTAAACAAGAGGAATAATAAAATAAAAATAATCAACACGAGAAATCAAACTCTGCTCAGAACCGTGGAAGAAGCTTCACAACTTGTTTGGCTCTATTGACTGCACATGTTGCTAATTATTTTTTTTTTCGGAGAAAAAAATCAAAACTTTTTATTAAAGATATAAAAAGTTTTACATTTTGCATATGATCACCGGTACGCCCACATTTTTGAATTTATTTTTTTGTAAGAAAAACAAAATTTAAAATTCAAAAAAGAGGCGCAGAATGCATAGGCAACGATTCCAGTTCATGATTTTAAGAAATAAATTAATTAGGTCATGATCAAAGTACCATATTTACTCAGTCGGGCTCTTAAACAAGAGGAATAATACAATAAAAATAATCAACACGAGAAATCAAACTCTGCTCAGAACCGTGGAAGAAGCTTCGCAACTTGTTTGGCTCTATTGACTGCACATGTTGCTAAATATAAATTATATTAGCATACGATTTATTGATAAATACGTATCAGAATTAATAAAAATTAGAAACGTGGTGGACATAACTTTTGGAAAAATGGTTCGCGCTTCTGGCGTTAAGGTGATCTGTCAACCACTCGTCCACGGTGAAATACACCAACATGCATGTTTACCCGATGTCGCCAACACAGTTCGAATAGAGTTCAACATTTGTTCATCATACTTCATGGCACAGACACTTGCAGTGGCATGGTCGCAGTGGAGTTGAAGGCTTGATACCAATTTTCTTCTGTGAAAAAATCTTGTGACTGGTATTTTTCCGACCTCCTTTGAAGATTGAGTAGAATTGATTAAAGGAAAACTTCATAACAGTGCGGCCTTATTGTCTAATCTCTACAGTCATGAATATTCATCTTGGGAAGCCCTCTATCTGAAACATTTGGCATTGCATTCTCCAGTATTGCAAATTCACGAAGAAACTTGGAATAAACTTCAAAACAACTAAAACTGAGAAGTATAACATGAGGAACAACGACTTCTTTTTCTTTATATCTGCTTCTTCCTATGGTCTGGTTTTGCCACTTGTTTTATTGCAAGAATCCTGGATGATGTTTGATTTGTGTCCTCAATCTGTGGTTCGGATCTTGATTTCGATGCTTCTGGGATGCGTACGAATCACGAAGATGAAACCCTAGTCTGATTGAATTTTTGGATTTTATTACTATTTTGTTGATTTTAAGTTGTTCTTAATGGATAGTTCTGTGAAATGCAAGTGGGAACGGCCTGCTAAAGGGAAACAGTTCGCTGCTGCTGCTTCTACCTTACTCTTGTAGCATTGGAATGTGTAAGTGGCATTTTGAGTTTCTTGCATTCCATAGAGGATTTAAAAAAAAAGAAAAACTTCCCAAACTCCAAAATAATACCGAGCAACAAGTGTTTGATACTCCAACATGGCTGTCTGACAGAAACCAAATAATGGAATGCACAACGCCATTTTTTAATCTTGCATTACACAGAGGATTTCAAAGAAATAAACCTACCTCCATTATAGTTCTAAAGAATTATGCAATTTACAAAATAGAATGTGCAGGTGCCATTTTTGGTTTCTTGCATTACAGAGGATTTAAAAGAAATAAACCCTACCTCCAATATAGTTCTAAAGAATCATGCAATTTACATAATAAAATGTGCAGGCGCTATTTTTTATTTTTTACATTACACAGAGGATTTAAAAGAAATCATTTATGCAAAGATAACTTAAAAAAACAGAGGATTTTACAACGTTAAATATATTTATGCAAAACTAACTCAAAAACAGAGGATTTTGTGTGTAAATATTATGTCAATTTTGAAGATAATGCATCACTGTGAAGCCATTATTCTTTTGGGTATACATGGACTTCAAGATTTGCGATGTGAAATGTTTCAGGAATTGTGTTGGATTCTGGAGACGGTGTGACACATATTGTCCCAATCTATGAAGGCTACGCTCTTCCGCACGCCATTTACAGGCTAGACTTGGCAGGCAGGGATCTGACAGATGCAATGACCAAGCTGTTGATGGAGAGAGGCTACTCATTCACAACCTCTGCAGAGCAAGAAATTGTGAGAGACATCAAAGAGAAGCTGGCATATGTTGCCATGGACTTGGAAGAGGAAATGCTCACTGCAAGTGACTGCTCCATTTTGGAGAGATCCTACGAGCTCCCAGATGGTCAAGTAATCACAATTGGAGAAGAAAGATTCAGATGTCCAGAGGTGCTATTCAACCCTAGCATCATTGGGATGGAAGCTCCCGGCATTCATGAATCCATTTACAGGTCTATTAAAAATTGTGACATTGACATCAGAAAGGATTTGTATGGAAACGTAGTCCTAAGCGGAGGCACAACCATATTCCCTGGCTTTGCCGACCGTCTTGCCAAGGAACTCACCGCTCTACGTCCCAACTCAGCTGTTAAGATCAAAGTGGTTGCCCCTCCAGAGAGAAAGTACAGTGTATGGATGGGTGGTTCCATCTTGGCATCCCTCTCCACTTTCCAATGGGTAAGTGACTCATTTCTCCATCATTTCTCCACTTTCCCACTGGTAAGTGAATCATGCAATTTACAGAAAACATCATGCAATTTACTAACAATGCTATTTATATTTAATTTAGATCATACACACAACAGGCACAGAGAAAATTTTATATTACTTGGGCCTGCATCGCGGGAAACAGTGCCTGTGACGACGAATATGCCTGCCCCAACTGAAGCTCCGATTCCCATCAATATGAGATCGAACACTCCCAACCGTTTGACCAGACCCCCAACTTCCTCTGTTCTGGCCTCATCTGATGTTCTTTCACTCCTATTGAACTGAACAGCGAAAATTAGGAAAAAAAGACACAAAAAGCACACTGTTTCAGAAAAGATATGGAAAACCCGAACAGAGGATGACGAAGTCAGTGTAAAAAGACAGACCAAAACCGTAGAAGTCCTTTTTTCCGCTGACAAATAACTAGGGCTTCAAAAGGCTTACCGAAGCAAATCTGAGTATGTTAGCTCTGGAAAAGCCATGTAAAAGCCATGTAAATGCGAAGCAAAAGGCAGGAAAACACTTACAAAAAGGCGCCTCTGCTATTTCTCTGGCCCGAAAACTCTGCTCCTGCAACTCCTCCAGTGCCAGAACTCTCTGCCCCTGAAATTCCCAGATTCAATGACACACGTAAATTTTCAGCTCTTGAGCTATATTCATTTTTAACATGGCTAGTGCGTAAGTTACCACAGTTGAAAAAAGAAAGACAAAGAAACTTACAGTACCTGCAGATTTGTCAAGTTCCCCAACTCTGGCGGTATAGTCCCGGATAAATCATTCGAATCAAAACCCCTGCAAAAACCAGAACAAACCTGTACGCTATAGTCCATCCTTAAATATTTATTGATTCATCGATGCGAAATGAAATTGAAGCAGAGAAATGAGATTATAGTGATATCAATTTGGTGAGTTTCCCAAACTCCTTTGGAATTTCACCAGACAAATTATTTGTTCCGAATGACCTGCAACATCAATCCAACAGAGATTCACAGTCGAATCCTCCATCAAAAACATCAACGGCGAAGAATCAATGACTTACAGATATTGCATGCGAGTCAAGGAGCCCAGCGATGCAGGGATGGATCCATGCAGAAGGTTGTATCTTAAATCTCTGTGAGTTCAAACAGTATAGTTAATTTTGATAAAAAATTTCAGGTTTTTCATTTTTCGAACTGGTTTTTCATTTTTTGAACTATCGTTCACCTTCAAAACAATTAATTCTTATTACTACCAAACCAAAAATAGCGAACTTTCAGAATTAGCTTACATGCTTTGCAGGTATGTGTCTGCCCCTGAAATAAAATATCCCGCGCCAAGTGTTGATGCATCGAGCCTCCATAGTGACAGATGGATAACATGCTTGAGCATACGTATGCTAAACTCAAAACTTTGGTTAAAGCTTTTTGGCGAACAAAGCACCAGCCTTTTTTTATACAGCGACTCTAAACATTTTACCGTAAGTTTTCAGAAAAGCTCGGCAATAAGAGGTCTAAACATAAACTTTGGATAAAAATTTATTGAGAAAAAAAAATTATTTTAAACATTGGCTTAAACCTGACATGTACCGGAAATTTTACTCGGTCAAAGCAGATTAATAGCTGGTCAACGATCTATCGATCGCTATTAGTCCCAGGCAGGGACTAATAATAAGAAATGGTCAAAGAAATATATATGTAATTTGTATGTTTGTGTTAGCATTATCAAAACATAGTATTCAAAATTTCAATCTTGTCAGTTTGATTTCGGAATTTAGTTTGATATTCGTAGAATATATGAGAAAAGGTGTTTGATCGGTTAATATTTTTATTTATCGCATTCAACTTGTAGGAACTGTAGATTGCAGCACAGAATAACTCATACAATACTGGTTTCAAGGCCACAAGTGGAACTTCGTCGGGATTTGGGTTGGTAAAGGAGAAGAACAAGAACTCTCATTCTTTCTTCATGATGGGTATTGATTCTGCTCTGTGATTCGCTTCCTTCTCTCGGGTATGACTGTTGAAGGGGTACAATGAACGAGTTATATCGTGTTCTGTTTTCTGCATGCTTCTTCTATTCATATCGATCCAAAAATGCACTGAGCTCTAATGTTCTGAATATTTTCTTTGCGGTATTTTGACTCGAATCTTTTTTGCTACAGAATGATTTTTTGAATATGTAGAAACTTAATGTGAGGTTATGTGAAGCATTTTTCAAATTGGTAAGAATTTATTAATACACAGGAGTTTGGTCTCATCATCTCATAATGAGGTAAATAAAAACATTCGTTTCCATGGACCAACATTTTCACATGAAGTTTCTTGGTAGTTGAAAGATGTATATAATAATGAAGTTTCTTGGTAGTTGAAAGATATATATAATAATGTAATAACGTGGAAAACAAATAAAATAATTATTTATGTATAGAAAATGAATGAATGATTTATTCATTCATTAACCAAATATCAAGTCAAGAAATTGTCATCACTATCTAGAATATAAAATGAATTTATTTTCCCATTTAACTCAAAATTCATCAACACATGGCTACAACTAAAATTTTAATCCTTTCTAGATATTAAGATAATTTGTCAATTAAAAATATAAAGGCATTTTGTCCATCCTTTTATTCTTTGCAAGAGGGGGAAGAGTGTTCCCCAAATGGTTGCAAGAGGGGGAAGAGTGTTCCCCAAATGGTTGGATCCATGAATCAAGCCAGAGGTCTAAGGTTTTATATGCCATTGATATTTTTTTTGAATTTCAAGCTTCCTAAGGACTCCTAATAACCTTCTAGAGTTCAAGGTTCCAGACAACTCCTAAGAACCTTTCTAAGGTTCAATCATTCTTTTGAGCTTTGATGGCTTTTAGAAGCTTAGGAAATTTTTTAAGTGATGATAAACTCTTTTGTCTTACATTACATCACTTGAAAAAATTGGATCTTTTGTGATTAGAATTTAAGTGCATTATATTACATTGTTTCTTTAGTACAAATGCCAAATATATAAATGTTTCTTCACTATGGTTACTCATTTTGGGGAAATTAATGAAGAGCGACATTATAATAATCTTTCTTCTCCTTTTGCATTTGTGAATCACGCTTTATACTTTTATTGTTAAATTACTAGGATTGCAAATATGTTTTTGCTTGTTAGAGAAAGTTCTACAAGCAAACACCACTTTATTCTTACTGGCTTCCTCATGATCCATCAAGGATTTCAAAAAGGGTAGGATTAAAATATCTCTCACACAATTACAACAAAAAATATTCACCAAAAATAATGTGTTTTTCTCCTGTAATTTCTTACCATTCTTGGTTTAGGTTTATCGCATTGTTACAACTAAAGTGTTCACTAATGAAAGTATTATCCTCTCTTCCTTCTCCCTTGTAATTATTTAGGACTTTAGGGTTAGGTTATTATAACAAGAGAGCCATGTGCTACACATGGTGAGGGTTGGGTTCATTAAATATAGGGTCCATTGAATATGGACACTAGCAAAGGCTCTTGTAAATCAAGTTTTTATCAATTCCAGGTAGCATATGTAGATGTTAAGGTGCCTTACTGGGTGATGTTAAAGGATTTAAACATTGCAGATTTTACACAAAAAGTTATGAATAATTGGGAGCTAATGTCTGACTCATTTTGATCTAATTGGTGATGATGCCTGAAATTTGTATGGTCGCGATGCAAATTTAGATTAGGAAAGATAGTCATCATATTGTTTATGAATTAATATTATTTTATTTAGCTTATCTGAAGACATCTAGTCCCTGTATTTCTTCAAAATTTATGAAATATTACTATTGGAACTTAAAGAACATCTTTGAATATTAAGAAGCAATCTATGTTGGAAAGGCTATAGAATTTGAAAATTTGGCATAATGTAAGTGATTTCTCTTTACCTTCTAGCTTTGAATGACATTTTGTTTACTAATTTTAATCTTCAATGATTTTCTATATGGCATGATTCTTCTCAAATTTATGACTTACGGCCTTTTCTTTGCAACATTTGGTGCAATTGCTAGTTATATTACTCCACATTTTCTATTATTGAATATTATTTACTTCGTATCATTTATGGAAGAGATGTTGTAATGTCCAGTCTTGTCCTATCCTGTTATGTAAACATTTTGACTTGGTCAAATTATATAAAATTAAAATTAAAATTAAAATGAAAAAAAAAACACATAGGTCCACATGGGGTAGCTCAAGCGGCAAGGGCCATGGAAATGAAGTCTCACCGAACCGAAGTCTTGGGTTCAAATCTTGGGCTACCCTTCCCCGTAGAGGGGTACATAAATGGACATTGTAAATCGGAGAGTCCCGCCCCAACTTACAAAAAAAAGAAAAAAACACACACAAAATTAAAAAATAAATAAATTAATAATTATAATTTTTAAACTATAAAATTATAAAGATAAATTAAACTAAGTTTTGACAACCCATGGTTTTCACATTCTTCTCTAATGCGGTCTATTTAAAAACATAAAATTTGGATGAATTTTCCAATGAAAATAATTAGATTCTACGAGAATTAGTAACTAGAGGATATAATTATTTGTATCTAACTTAATATAATAGTTTGCAAATTATTGTGTTTAGAGGCACCCTCAAGAAGATATGTTGTAACCTCTTGTGTTTAAACATTTTGACTCGTCAAATTACATAAAAATTGAAATTAAAATTAATAACGTGAAAACATTTTTAATTGGTCAAAATAATGAAAAAATAAATTTAAAATAAAAATAACTTCATTGTATTTACTCATGGTATGAGAACCCATGGTATTCATGTGGAATAGCCTATTTAACGGGGCAAATTAAACCAGCTTAGATCCATTGTAATTCTGGATCTACCAAGCCTCGTGAGGATCAGATCTCTTGATATGCAAACCTCTTTTAAAGTGAAAAGAGATTTGATCCCTCCTAGAGCTTGGTAGAGCCGAAGTTAAAATGGATCTAGGTTGGTATATATAAGTCCAATTAGAATTAGAATTAAAATATAATATTAACATCATTAATCCCAATCATTTAAACCACCTTAGATCCATTTTCAATCTGGATCTTCCAAGCACATAGAAGAATCAAATCTCTTTTCATTCTAAAAGAGGTTTACACCTCAAGAGATTTGATCCCTCTCCACTTGATAAATCCAAAGTTAATATGAATCTAGGCTCATTCTATTTATTTATTTTTGTTTGTCAAGTTTTCTGTGATCCTCGGGCTTGACCTGTGGCTTGAGGAACCACGACCTAGGGGCATCTAACTGTGGCTTGAGGAGTCGTGACCTAGGGGCATATAACTGTGGCTTTAGGAGTCGTGACCTAGGGGCATCTAATCCGTTAAAGTCACCCAGAGACCTAGGGGCATCTAATCTGTTAAAGTCACCCACAGATCGTACCCAGCCTAGACCACGCTAGTACTAAGGTGACTGTAATTTTTTTTAGCATGTCTCCTCCCCCTAGCACAGGGCATAACCACCCCCCCAAAAGTTTGATCCTGGGTCGCCTTACTAACGAGACCCATTCTCAACCGATTGTGCTAGTGGGACTTGACAAAGACATTCTATTTATTATATATATGATTGTAATTTATTTAAATTATTGTCAAGAGAACTTAGCTCAAGTGATATGGTTCATGATTTATGTCTCATGTAGCATGAGAATAGTGACAATTATCTCGAAATTACCAATTACCAATCGTAATTTATTTTAAATTATTGTCAAGAGAACTTAGCTCAAGGGGTATGGTTCATGATTTATGTCTCATGTAGCATGGGAATAATGACAATTATCTCGAAATTACCAATTACCAATTATATTTAGTGTAATATTTATTTTATATTATTAATTTTTTTCATTAATACCAACATAGATCCATCTTAAATAAGGATCTAACATGAGCCTAAGGGATCCAATTTTTCACTCGCAATTTTCTTTATGAACATACATTATTTAAATGTTTTGTATAATTATTAATTTTTATTTTTTTAGATTTAAAAATAAATAGATAAATTATATAATATGACAAAAATTTCAACTTTGATGACAGGATGAACAAAAATTACACATCATACTAAACTATAGAAATAAACCTCTAACTCAATAATATTTTTAATAATTAAAAAATATATATTTAATTAATTACATTTTAATAATTTAAATTAATACAAATATTAAGTAAGATTCAATAATATTTAAAAAGTTACTGCCAAAAACAACTTAACTCATACCTTTCTATTTATTATTCGCAATACTTAATCGCTCAGATTAACTTATTTATAATATTACTAAATTAGTAAATATGATTTATTTTATATTATTAATTTAACAATAAAAAAATATGAGAATTATTACATTTACTTTATAAATATATTATTAAAGACGGCCATAGTCACAAGTATTTTTAGTTTATTTTTTTTAAACAAATGTTTTCCGAAAATAACGTACATAAAATAGTTAAAGATGTTGTAAGGATAGTTCAGAATATATCATAAAAACGTCATTTCTTTTGTTGGTATTCTATAAACTACAAAATTCAAGTTTTGTTTGATTCGATGTTTTTTTTTTGTATATTCAGTTTTTTGGTTTGTTATTATACATTTAAAAGGAGGGAAAAGATATCTATTATTTTTTAAATTTTTAAACAATAGATAGTATTATATATTGTTTGAGTGGGCCTAATGGTTAAGAGCATGTGTTTTCTCCTAAGAGGTCACAGGTTCAAAACTAGAGGGGAGTAGAGTATGTATGCCTTCGTAGACTTAGCAGTCAAATTGCTGCGCGGAGGTGGGTCCCTTGTCCCACAAACAAGGGGGTCTCATACACCAATTTGGTGTCTGGCTTGGCTGTGACCTTAAAAATGGAAAAATGGATATTATTATTATTTAATTTTAAGGTTTTGGTTTATGAGATTCTTTTGTTTGTGGGATAAGGGACCTATTTTCGTGCCAGAATTTTACTGTTAAGTCTATGAAGGCATACATACTTTACCCACATACATACTCTATCTCCTCTAGTTTTGAATCTATAACCTCTTACGAAGAAACACATACTCTTAACCATTAGGCCCACTCAAGTTATGTAATAAATAAGAAAATTAATTTTATATTTAATTTATTGATAATGAATCTTGCTTTAGTAAAATTATATTGAATTTGAAAATACTATTTATAAACAATTAAATCTAGTAAATGGAATCTTAAAGATAAAGACATCCCCTAAAAAATAATTTGTTTTTTTTTTTTCCATGCTAAGACACTTAAATATTGTTTATTCACTTCACAAATAAAAATTTGTTTATTTTTTAAATATATAAAAAATTAGTTAGAATAGATTAATTAATTAATTAATTTTTAAATCTTTAAGTAGTAAATTTTTTAAAATTTAGCGATTATATTAATGAAATGGTTAATAAACAAACAAGGGGGTCTCATACACCAATTTGGTGTCTGGCTTGGGTTGTGACCTTAAAAATGGATATTATTATTATTATTATTATTATTATATTATTATTATTATTTAATTTTAAGGTTTTGGTTTATGAGATTCTTTTGTTTGTGGGATAAGGGACCTATTTTCGTGCCAGAATTTTACTGTTAAGTCTATGAAGACATACATACTTTACCCACATACATACTCTATCTCCTCTAGTTTTGAATCTATAACCTCTTACGAAGAAACACATACTCTTAACCATTAGGCCCACTCAAGTTATGTAATAAATAAGAAAATTAATTTTATATTTAATTTATTGATAATGAATCTTGCTTTAGTAAAATTATATTGAATTTGAAAATACTATTTATAAACAATTAAATCTAGTAAATGGAATCTTAAAGATAAAGACATCCCCTAAAAATAATTTGTTTTTTTTTTTTTTTCCATGCTAAGACACTTAAATAATTGTTTATTCACTTCACAAATAAAAATTTGTTTATTTTTTTAAATATATAAAAAATTAGTTAGAATAGATTAATTAATTAATTAATTTTTAAATCTTTAAGTAGTAAATTTATTAAAATTTAGCGATTATATTAATGAAATGGTTAATAAATGTTGATAGGTTGCATAATAAGCATCAAAACATTTACTTCATGATACATCATACATTGTTAAAATCATAAAAAACTAACTAAGTTATAACTTTATTTTAAGTTATTACTAATTATAAAACAATAATTAATATACGAGTTAAACATATGTATGTTTAAAAAATCTAACGATATTCTTAACCATAGAGATTAACCCCTAATTTACCATGGGTCAATATCATGGCTTATCAATACCACATGCCCAAAAAATCGTAACTCACTTCATATAACACTTACTCATATGACATTTTTTTATTAATCAGCTTAAAATTTAGTGATTTGATGATAGTAAGGATAATTGTTATTAATTGTCATATAAATGAAATGGTTGGTAAATGTTGATAGGTTGCATAATAAACATCAAAACATTTACTGATTTGATGATAGTAAGGATAATTGTTATTAATTGTCATATAAATGAAATGGTTGGTAAATGTTGATAGGTTGCATAATAAACATCAAAACATTTACTTCATGATACGTCATACATAATTGTTTTTTTTTTGGTAGGTAAGCACCCACGGGGATTTGAACTAGTGACCTATCGCAAGGAGTGCCTTAACAGTGCACCCATTCACCATCAATCCAAAGCCCCGTGGGCACATCATACATAATTGTTAAAATCATAAAAACTAACTAAGTTATAACTTTATTTTAAGTTATTACTAATTATAAAAAATAATTAATATATGAGATAAACATATGATTGTTTAAAAAATTGTTATGCTCTTGACCTGCGAGAAGATACCAGAATACCAAATATGCGAAGAAATATACCTAGAACATAGAACAATAAGAAATAATAGCATGTATTTTATTATTCAGAAAGGAAAGCAATGTTCACTTGCCTCTTCGAGGGGGCAACCTCCAATAGAGCTGGGCTCAATTACAAAATAAGACATGATGCTTCTCAAGGGGAGTCTTTATCCTTTATATAGGATTCATACATGCAATACCATGGATGAGTACCATGGTTCTTATTAATACCATCTATCTAATACCATGGCCCATTTGCAACTAACTCTGGTCCCTTCTTTAAATGTGGGTCAACCACTTACAATTATTAATATGGGCTTTATTGACTCTTTAACTAACTATAGCTATGACTCGACCTTATTACATAAATGAGGGGGTTAGGGCTGGACCCTAATAAAAGTCTAACGATATTCTTAACCATAGAGATTAACCCCTACTTTACCATGTAGGTTTTTAATTTGTAAATAGGCTATGTTACAATACCATGGGTCAATACCATGGCTTATCAATACCACATGCCCAAAAAAACCGTAACTTACTTCATATAGCACTTATTCATATGACATTTTTTTATTAATCAACTTAATTAAAAGAATAAAAATGGCATAACTACTTTGGAGATAAATCTCAACCATTGATTTGTGTATACTACTATAAATATATTAGAATATTCTATGCAGGTTAAATCCATATCATCCACCTAATAATTATTGATAATTAAATAAAAATTATGGAAGTTCTATTCCAAAATAGACATGCTTATGTAGAAATGTGGAATGATTCATCATTGTTATTTAAAAAATTATGTTACTTGAAATAATATATTGGGTTTGTGGCGCCAGTGGGGGTGGAAGAGCATGGTTATACGGGAGATGGGGGAGGGGGATTATACCCTCCATTTCGTGGAGAAGTGACACCTGTGGCGCATTGGTGACATGTGTTGCATGACGCATAAAATGTTTGAGATGCGGGGTAAGTGGGATGGCGCTCTTTATTCTGATGTTTGTGAGTTTGGTTATGGGAGGTTGCGAGGGTGACACTGGTCAAGAAGAGTTTACACAGACTATGAACCTACACGTGCTCCTCCGACTCTGGTCTTTTGTGACGAGGAAGCTTGAAGATGGGTGGGGTTTCTCTTGTGGCTTTGTCAGTGGTCAAACACGCAAAGTCTGGGATCCTGGTGTGACAGACAATTGGGGTTCATTTGGCAATTGGTTTGGTTTAGGGTGGGAGGGACGCTCACGTAATTTGGCAACTGGTGGAGCACTCTCGTGTAAGGTTCTTTAGTAACCAACTTGGTAAGCCTTTCAGACTAGTTTTTTGGTCTTCATAGTGTTGTGTTCTTAATTAGTTAGTCAGGGGTGGTGTCTTTCAATTGCATTTGTCTCTTGTTGTTTCCATTTCCTGTGGAGAATATCCCAGGCTTCCTAGGTTCTGGTGTTAATTGTAGTATCTCTTTATGGCCTAGTAGCATTGGGCCTCTTACTGGGTGTTCTGAGACCCTGGATAAGTGTTTCCACTGTGGGGTTTATCGCGCTACTTTAGCCAAGGTCGAAGCAGTTGGGAGGAGGCGACAAGAACTCAATGGCAGTGGAATTTTGGATTTGGTAGGAGGTAGTCCTTTCCAGAGGTTGTCTCTCTCAAGTGTAGGTTGCTCTAAGTCTTGTGGGAACCATATTGTAGAGTTTAGTAGCCAGAAGGCTTCGTTGGTTCTTTGCATACTATTGGAGTCAAGGGTTTGGTTTTAGTGGGCTGAGGAAGGATTAGAGATGTTTCAACCATGCGGCCGAGCAAGGAGCAGGTTAGGGTCTCGAGGATAGAGGGTGGCTCACAAAGGGAAAGAAATCAAGATGGGGGGAGATGAAGGTGTGGAGGCAGAGTTTGAGGGTGAGGTTCCCGTGAACCCATCCCTTCTCCAGGTCGGGTGGATATCCCTCCCTCTTTAGTTTCCTTGGATTTCACTATGTTCTTGGAACCGCTGGGTCATAACTGCCATGACGATTGTAATGAGTCATAGGATTTATGAACAATTTACAACACAACCAATGGAACATACAAGATCGCTTGGCTCCACTTTGACTGGGTCAAAGGAGAATTATTGAGATTTTGGAGCATATGGAAGGACATCTGGCTCACTTAGAATTCCATGTCCATAATGAGCCCAGGCCTCCAGAGCTACCGAGTAACGAGCCAAATTATCTCGTTTCAACAAATCCTCTTGCTCCTTGATATTTGTGGGTTGCATTCTCATCTTAGGGGTGTTTTGGGCATTTTGGTCTTTTCGCTTTTGGGTTTTTAGTAGATTTTAGCATTTTGTAATAAGTTTTTTGTGCTTCCCTTCTGGCCAACAAATATGGTAGGAGTGAGGCTGGAAGATTAGTGAAATTCAAGCAAACTGTTGTATTTTTTGGAAGAATTAATAAAAGCTCTTTTATCAACAAAAACAAAAATATTGGGTTTGTAAGGGGGTATATTTTCACTTTTTCCATATGCTTTAAGGCCTTGGATTGTTAACATGTCTTGTTACATCCAAGGAAGACTCACTCTTAACCAATTATAAGCATTTTAAGTCTTACTCAAGCACCAAAAGCAATTTCAATCTATTTAATAGTAGGAAAAGAGCTAGTATTCCTATTATAAATCTATGATATAATTATATAAAAGAATCATATACCATTTTAAAACGTTAAAGTCTAAATGTTTTACAAATTGGTTATTTTTTAACAACTTAAAATAATAGGAAGAGAAATAAGCAATTTTTATTTGAAATCCAATAATTATATTAATTCTATCCATTTAAATTGTAGTTTCATTAAAGATTATCTAAAAAGTCAAAATTGTAAAATGTTTAATACTCTTCTTTCAAAAGAAACTAAGACGTTGTAAAAATCTCACACAATCTCTTTAATGTTGTTTTCTAATCATAATGATAAATTGCATTCATATTAAAATATGTGTTTGGGCTGCAACCTTACATCAAAATTGGACATAAATATGAATGCCAAGTTATCACAATTAAGCTTTTCAATTTACTAGCTTGCACAATAAGTCGGTTGACAAACACCGTAGTCCTATGATATCTAGTGGTAAAAGCAATTGCTAGAAAACTCCCAATTTTTTAAGATATCTTGTATACATTCTAAAACAAGTAGTAGGGGGGTTAGAAATTTTTGGACTTATATCCCTGTCTTTCTTTCTAATGGGATCATTCAAATCCAGAAGGTCTATGAATGATTGACTTACAAAGTTACAAGATGAAATATAACTCGATTGTATTTGGCACAAGGTCATTTGAAATTCCTCAAGCTATTAACATAGACTCGTTATCTCATCCTCAATCCTCTAGATCAATTTCATATGATCCATAAGCCTCTCCATTGTTGAAGTGACACTAGAGATTAACTGATTATACTTTAATTAGGTTTTGATGATGTCTACCGACAACTGTTGTAGCTGCTCCTTCAACTGCCCTTAGATTGACCCAATGTGACTCGACATATTAGCCATAAGTTTAGTAGCTATATGTTTCATACTCCAAGGAGGTTCTACAGACTTTAAAATGCCTTGAATATCATAATATATTAACAAAAAATCAAGCAAACCCCATTTCCTACCATTGATGTCCAAGACAAAACGTTAGTGCTTAACTTATTTTCACTACTTGAACCATCCAACACTATTCCAACGAGGTCCTTCAAGTTGCAAGATACACTTATTACTAGGATAAAATAACAACAATTCATATTGTAGACTCCATTTCCTTTAACTATTGTCGAAGATCAACCTCAAGTTCTTGATTTGACTAGAGAAAGCTTTGGACCACTGTGCAAACAACCCAAGACAAAATGGATTCTCATTTTCAAAGATTGCCATTGCTAGATTTAGAAGTAGCTTGCCATTGACTCCATAATTTCATTAAAATGAAAGCTAAAGTGCCTTAGAAACTTTCACGCAATTTACACAAGGGGGATACACTATCCACCATTGCTAATGATTCTAATTTCGTAATTGAAACTCCCCTAACATTCCAAACTGATTATGTTAATGCAATGGATATCCACCATTCTTGGCATTGCATTTGTAATTTGGGAAATTTCCAAAACAAAAACTAATTGGTTCAGTATTTGGGCCATCAACCGTAGCTAGGCCTTCTTGTCATATGATCTTAGAGCACTTGATAATCCACAAGAAACTAATTTAGAGTTTTGGAGATGCATGAATCTACCTTTGTCCCATAATCTATAGACCTTGGGTGACCTCATATCTTGTGTCGCCATGAATCGTCTATACCACCATCCCTTACTCTTCAATGCAGAGAAAATACCGAGTCTCCCTTTTCTCTAATGCACCAACTTATTGATACTTGCATGTTTCAATTCACATGAATGTGCCACCTGTGGCCTACCAAATTGGGGCCCATAGATACTTAATAATAAAAACAACTTCATTAACGTATAAGAAAGTATGCCTCATGCCCATTAATTCATAGTGTTCTCATGCCCAAGTTTGTTCCCCTATTGGCCATTAATCATTTGCTTGATTGTTTTGATGAAGCACATGGAGCAAAGAAGAGGACTTAAATTTTGAAAGAATTTTTCTAACTTGCTCGAGAATGTTTTGCAATTTGACTTTTTTAGGGGATGTGCCTTCAACTAGATGATAGATCAAGTTCCTAGAGTCCTTGATAATGACTAAGTTGTTGAAATTATGGATAAAAGCCTAAGTTAGACCTTGGAATAGTGCATAAGCCTTTGCCTGACTATTTGAGTTATTCCAAAATCCCATGCACATGATATCTTTGCTTTTCCATTAGGGAAAATAACAACTCATCCCTTACCCTCTCATTAATGTCACTTAAATCCAAAATTTCTATTATTTATAATCTCAAGGGCATGAAGAAGATTATATTTTTTACATCCTTGGAAACTTGAAGTTCTAATCATTTGACAATGATTAGAACCTTAATTATTGTAGAGTTTAATTCCCCTCCATGCACATGTTATGTTCAACCCTTTAAAAGAGTGGAAGTTGTCATGGTTGCATAAGATACTTAAGCATGATTACAAGCATGATTACAAACATAGTTCCTAACTTCAAGGACAACATCAAGATGGTGACTTTTATTCAAAGTCTCACATTAGTCGTAAGCCAACTATAACATCCTTATCTTTACTACATCATAATAACAATAAAATTTCATTTGAAATATTTTGATTTATTAATAAAATTATGAATTATAAATCATCTTTAGTGCATCATAATAACAATAAAAATTCATTTAGAATATTTTGATTAATTAGTAAAGTTAAGAAATTATAAATTATTTATTTTCATTATCCTCACACCACTTAAAATGTACATATTATATGAAACTTCGATTCAAAATATAAATTTTAAGTAAAATTAATACTAAATCTAATATCTAAATAAAAAAGTTATATTATATATTGTAATAAAAAATTACCCTTCTCAACCATAAATTATATTTCTTAATATCCTTTTTAAAGCCCAATATTACGAAAGTAACTCATAGTTAAATACATTTGTAATAAAAAATTACCCTTCTCAACCATAAATTATATTTCTTAATATCCTTTTTAAAGCCCAATATTACGAAAGTAACTCATAGTTAAATACATTTGAAATTTAATGAAGCATTATGAGATATTCACGTGGTTTTATCTCATAAGCAACATTAATTCAATTATTGAAAGGAATATATAAGTCCACGCACAGCTCCACTTAATTAAAATATTATTGGAAGAGTAACCTATATTTATGTATCATCAATTCTCCTTTGTTTATGTGGTATGAGTTATTATGATTATTTAAAATTATTTAATTTTTATATTTGACTGTGTAGTTATATAGAATTATATAAATATTTTTATAATTAGTTTAAATTAGAAATTAAAAATAAAATTAGATGTAATAATCAAATTATGAAAATATAGCTTTTAGATATAGACAATGTTTTGATCATGGGTATGTGAGCGCTCTTTACTCAAGGACTATAATCTTATAATGTGAAAATCCTCTTAAAAAATCATTAACCATTAAATATATATTTAAATATGACTTTAAAGAAAGTTGGTCCATAATTTGGGTCAATCATTTCATTTTATTTATTAAATACTACATTACTTACTTCTTAACATATTTATGCTTCAAAATTCAATGATCTTAATAATAATAACTCTTTGAGATAAAGAAAGCAAAGATATAAGTCCAATAGTTCACACCTAAAAAATCAATTACATAAATTTTAAGAGATGACACAAAGCATATAAAAATATTCATAATTTCAACCATATAATTTATTTTATTTTAAAATACTATAAATTTTAGTAGATCATACAAAACATATAGAAATATTCATAATTTCAACAATATAATTTATTTTATTTTAAATTTAGGAAAAATAAATAATATAAATTTTAATTAATTTTTTTTTCATAAATTTTAATAGATAATATAAAATATATAAAAATATTTATAATTTCAACAATAATATAAGTTAAGTATTGAGGGTTTTCATAATGCATTATATTAGATATTATTTTTTGGGATTCAACTGCGTTAAGTAAGTCATTTATCTATAACCATTTCCATGAGAGGTAGTCATAACTGACTAATTTCTTATGATTTTTGAATAGTTCACTTAGCACTCATTGCATCAGGTGACACTCACAGGGGTGAAGAAGTGGGATTGACCTCCCGGGAAGTCCTAGTTACTTGGTGCAAGCCCCAGAAGTGATGATTGGTCCTATGTGATTTATTTCACTACTTTCAATCCCACTTCTTCACCCTTGTGAGTATAACCCGATGCAATGAGTGCTAAGTGGACTATTAAAAAACCATGAGAAATTAGTCAATTACAACTACCTCTCATGGAAATGGTGATAGATGAATGACTTACTTAACACAGTTGAATCCCACAAAATGATATTTGATATAATGCACTGCGAAAACCCCCAATACTTAATTCAAAAACAATGAAGGGAACTCTACTTGAATGGTTCATGAGACACAATAATTGCTAGGGTTTTGCAAATGGGGTAGCAAGTTAAGTGGGCTTGATTGTGGGGAAAACTCCACAATTAAGTGCGTTTGAGCCAGAGGCTATCTGGGATGGGTGACCTCCAAGGAAGTCCTGGTTATCGGGTGCAAGCTCCTGAAGTGATGATTGACGCTATGTGATTTATTTCACTAATTTCAATCCCACTTCTTCACCCCTGTGAGCATCACCCGATGCAATGAGTGCTAAGTGGACTATTCAATTAGTCAGTTACAACTACCTCTCATGGAAATGGTCATAAATCTTGAAAAATGATATCTAATATAATTTATTTTATTTTAAAATCAGAAAAAATAAAATAACATAATTTTAGTAGATGACACAAAATATATAGAAAAATTCATAACTTCACGAACAATATAAATTATGCTAAAATGCTAAAATCATAAAAAATAAAATAATATAATTTTTAGTTAAGATTTTTTTTTTTTTTTTTAATTAACCGAATACAAAAGCTATAAAATAAACCTAAATAACAATAATTAGATTTGAAAATTAAGAAAGACCCAGATAAAGTAGTTATAATATGATTTCAATTTTGATTAAAATTCACATTACAGTACCAAATTGTAAATTAGTTACATTGAAAATATAAGAGTATTTATTAAAAGAAACACACGAAATCTAAATTTCTGTTGCAGAATTGTTTTCTCCCGTACAAGCAGTAGGTTCCATCAAGCTCACGAAGAGAGGTCAGCTTCATGTAACGCTTAGCCCACAATCTCACCTAGAAGTTGGTGAGACCCATGGCTTGCATACAACTCAAGATTCAACAAACCCGCATATTCCTTAGACTTGAAGAGAATGAAGGAAGGGAAATTAGAAACAAGCCTAACTTAAAAAATGATTTTCCATTACCAAAACGGTAGTTCAGGAGTCCCAAGTTTCATTAAACCCATAAATCCAATAGCAAACTGAAAAATACGACAATTCAAAATTATTGTACTTCACCGTTCATGAATCGTAGTGTGAAAGCTTCCATAAGCGTCACGAGCATGGACAGAGAAGACCAGTTCCTTGTAACAGATCGAATGAATTAAAAGTTTGGCAGAAGCCAATATGTATACATGTGGGATTTTTGTTTCTCCTATAGAAGGGAGAAGACAATGAGCTCCCAAGTGCAAAGATCTTCGGATGGTTTATTGAGAGAAGTCTGAGTTCATAAACTCGAGCTCATTCTGTGGAGCATGGTATTTGGGCATTTATGTTTGAAGTTTGAAGTCATGCCATTGATGACATATAAGGTGTGTGTGGAGAAGAGAAAACTATGAGAAATTATGTGGGATTCTTTTGACTATTTTTTCCATCATGTTGGAGAATCAACGGTGAGTCTGGTGGATCTTGCAGTTAACTGAACAGATATTGTCTTGCTGGATCTCTGTTAATATGGGGTTAGCTAAGAGGAAAGTGCAGGTATGGAAGAGGGCACTGCTTCATTTTCTTCTTTGTTTCTTTCTGGGTATTCTCTTTGGATTTATACCCTATAGCACATTGAATTTCTCTCCAAGCATTGCCTATGATAAGCCCAAAACGCGGCAGGAATTTGCATTTGAAGTAAAGAACATACCCACAAATGCCCGATTGGATTTCAGCCAAGTTGGGAACCGGGGAAGGCTGATCGAGACGATAAAGATTGACGGGTCTGAAAACAGGGAGGAGAGTTCGGAGCTGGAGGAAATGGAATCTGAAAAGAATTCAGCTGGAACAGATCCCATTCCTCTCGTGTCAACAGTTAGATCACTGGATTTTATCACCAGAAAGCTGTTGATCATTGTGACTCCAACTTATAACCAAGCATTTCAGGCCATGTACTTGAATAGACTGGCTCAGACCTTAAGGCTTGTGCAACCACCTTTGTTGTGGATTGTAGTGGAAATGCCGGCCCAGTCAAAAGAAACTGCAGATGTTTTGAGGAAAACAGGGGTCATGTACAGGCATCTTATTTGTGACAAGAATGCTACCGATGTGAAGGATCGGAGTGCCCATCAACGCAATGTAGCTCTTGCACACATTGAGCAGCATCGGCTTGATGGCATCGTGTACTTTGTGGACGACAATAACGTATACACACTGGAGTTGTTTGAGCAGCTGAGGGAAATCAAGTATGTTCTTTTGCCTTTTACTTCATGTCTCATCTTTTTGTTAATTGAAATCTCCATGCCACCAATTTTTCTGTAGGCGTTAAAATATTTATATTAGTTGAGAAGTGTCTTCTGCATCAGTTAATTTTATAAAGCAGGAGGGGCTCAATGCAATTGCCATTAATTTCTCAGAACGTCTATATTAAGCAGATGTTAGTTGTTTGTTATAGGATTATTGTTTGTTTCTTAAAGTAGTGCGATGTTTTATGACTTTATTGGCTTAATAAATTTCAAGGCCCTGGAACAAAAAATTTGTAGCGGAAGCTTTGGGGCTTTGGTTTGGAAGTAGTTTTTATTTAATTAGCATTTTCCAGAAGTCAGATGAGTAAATCAACTGGGACATTCACATGCAGCTTTCACTTCTTTCCTTGGCTTCATTAGAGGGCAACCTATTTAGCATGAACCACATCAGAAATATAAGATAAGAGCTTCCATAAAGTGAAACATAGTTGTTACAAGTCACGGGTATCACCCCTCGTCCTCAATGACCCTAAATGTCCCTGAAACCTCTATTAAAATATCACCTGGAGAAGAATCTGTTCATATGAGGGCCCCCTGTGCAAGCCTCCGCAGAAACTGAGTAGCCCCCATTAAGGAAGATGAAACTATTCTTGTATTGGATGTTAATCTTGAGCCTGAAAGGAAACAAAGGTATAATTTCATAAATAACATGGTATTTTATGGAAGTTTTAACTTGTGTAAATCCTTTCTCAATCCATGGAATCTTTAGCTACCTATTAATTTCAAAAGGTTCTGGAGATTCCTATGTCGTCCATCTTTCCACTCTGCCACTGTCATTATGGTTTATGTTTTTATACGGCAGGTTTACTGGTTGAATATCTCTATTATATGCTTGCAAGGGTGATCGGAGATCCATGTTACTGTTGCAATTATGATTGCTGTGATTCCCTGAGTATTAAAAATCTACAAGGATACTTTAAGCAATAGTTGGATCAAGACATTGGGAAGAAAAGTAAAAAATGTTTCAATCCATCTTAAGGCCTCTAGAAAACTGAATAAAAGCATAACATACATGACTACTATTCGGAAACTGAAAATATGTAGTGGAGACCCTTCTTGGTGATTCTGTTTTGAGATTTATTTATATGGGGAAAAAATGGCTAATGTATGGTAGTTGCCTTTAGCAGCTGAGATATGGTAGATTAACGATGGTCAGCAGCACAGATGAAAGTGGCCATGTACATATTGAGAACTGTTATGTTAGTAGCAACAAAGGAAACCATTGTTTGAAAATTCTGCTCCAGATATTCAATTTGCTTGTCATTTTTTCATGGTTGTCTAAGTAGCCACTTCCACATACTTGGTGACCTGTCTGAAACGACAAGGGCTATTTCGGTTGGTGCATTTAGGATGCTTTACTGAAATCCTAGGGTAGTCTTAACTAGTGAAATCCAAACCTAACTAACTTCTAATTATCTCGAGTTAAGGTTGGCCAATAGGGTGAAGATTTTCCTTCTGATTGTATTTGTCCTAGTGCTGTCTTTGAGGTCTTCAATTTCATTTAAGACCGACTTGGCTTAAAAGCTGTATTAAACTCACCTTCTCGTCTACTGTATTCCTCACATTGTTTAGGAATATCTAGGTTCGCTTATGTGAGCACCATCTTCTCGAGATGTCTTTGGATATGTTCCAGCTTGGTTGCATTCAATCAAAGTTCGTTTTTCTTTCTTAAGCTCTCTTCTACTAAACCTTGCAAGAGGAAGTCTTTACAAGGGTTTCTGGATTTCATGTTGAAGGGGGAGGAGAAACAAAAAATGACATATAGGATAACTGAGAGAAGTTCTGGGTGTGAGTGAAGTAGAAGATAAGCAGGGATATAATGGAAGAAGGCAAAGTTGTGGCCATAGAAATGGGAGAGATCATATGATATAATTTTGAAGGTTTCATAATAATATGTTAATGTCAATAAGTGTCCGTTTTGAAGAAGAACAACATCAAATATGCACCCTAAGGCATTGGTTTGAATTTCAAAGAACCAATGCAAATCAGGAGAGCATAAATTTGCATGGAACACATTTAATGCTTTAATTCTTCAAATGCGTATTCCTATGCTAAATCCCATTTGAAAACACGTTTCTTGATGTTTCCATGCAAGATTTCATTAAGAGGATGTAGTCAATTCTTGGGGGTTGGGCTAGGCTAGTTGTGAATGACCACCTGCACACTTGTCTCATCCACATTGTAGTATGGGTATCTTTTGTGCAACTTCTTGTATATTCTCTGGATCCATATTCATACCTCTCCCATCCATAATGTAACTGAGGTACCTAATGCACTAATGACGAATTCACATTTCTCTAGGTTAGCAAAAGAGCTGATGGTTGCACAAGGTCTTAAGAACCAGGGTGATGTGTTGGAGGAAATATTTTAAAATTGAAACTCACCCTCGGAATCGACTGAGGGTTTTCTTGGACTCGGATGGGAATCAGATTGGTTTTAATTTTATGACTTGGTTTACTAAGAACTACATAAAATATTAAAATTAAAAAGAATAATATATTTTAAAGATTCCAAACCATTAGAGGAAAAATATGCAAAGTTTGTGTATACCATGTAAGTGTGAGTATATCAAAATGGTACTAAGTGTAATACATATTTGAAATAGGATACATAGTTAGTGAGGCTCTAAATAGCCTCTAAAGTCCAAAATGAACACTTGCTACAAGCTACTAGCATACTACATATCATTTATCAATGTGATTGATCGTCAAACTCATGACAACATGAGCTAGCAACTACCATGCCTAGTGCTACTCCTACCAGTGGATCCAAATCCAAACGGATCCACCCCAAGTCATCAATATCAGGATCAAACTTTATCGAGTGAGTCTCCTCTACTCATTTTGAGGTTGGATCGATATCATCCGACACAATGGGATCTATATTAGGTCCTATATTCAATAATTGGAGGCTTTGTTTTAGGATTCTACAACTCTTATTTAGGTGTTGTGTAGGAATTTACAGGGTAAGTTCCTCAGACAGAACACCAAAGGACACCGCTCACAAACAGATCACAGATTCAATACACCAGTGTTTTTGACGTGGTTAAAACCCTCAAGGAGGGAAACAGTCCACGACCTGAGCCAACGCGGCCACTTCAGTCAATTTATTAATAAAAGAATGAAATTTTACATAAGCTTCTCTCATGAACAGTTAACCTACAAATGACCCTCCATGCTCTTTAAATAGAGATCATGGACCAATCGGGTGTTAAGCCATGGATCA